>PGCI01000486.1:0-47392 GCA_002873125.1 Puccinia coronata f. sp. avenae | reverse complement strand
GGCTTTTGCCCAGTTGAGGATTGATAATTTTACTGGTGCTTTTCTCTGCTGTAGGAAGCTGGAAACAATTTGGAAGTCATCCCAGGTCATTTTGAAGTCCTTTTCCTGGACGTAGGAATTCACTGATGGTTTGTTCTTTCTGCTCCTTGGGTATGACAGATTGTTTATTGGTCTGACTGATCCGTTGCCGTTCACTACCGCTCCTAGCGGGCTTTTTCTGAAGAAGGTAAACCTCTCCCTCTGAGAAAAGGGGCCGTACATTTGGTGTGTGCTGCTATTTCCTCTTTGAAACTTTTTTCTATCTTCTTGCAAGCTTTGTAGGCAGAGTCATGGTTTGAAGGCATAAAAAATGGAAGGTCTTGTACTGTATGGGCTGGGATCCCCTGATTGAAACCATGCATTAATCTGTCCAGAACGTCTTGGAACATTGGGAGAAGGCCTTTTCTTTGAAGTGCCTCTTTCCATGCGGGAATTTTCATCTTGCAGGATATGTGGGTTGGCCAATCTTTCCCGCTGCTTAGTTGGGCTGGCCCTGGGTTTCCACCTCTGCTTTGCGGTGGGGATGATTTGGCCTGTGTGGATGCTGGTTTTGGTTGCTTGTTTCTCACAGTTTCTCTCACTTCTCTCACACTGGCTTGGGATGGCTCTCTTTTTTTTTTCTTGATTTCTTGGACAGAAAGAAAAAAGGGGGCATATGGTTACTATTATTCCTTGTTCTGGTTAAGTGGTGCTACTCTAGTACGACATATTTCCTTGGGGCTATCTAGATTGGAATTCACCAATGTCTAGGCTACCTTGCTTTTTGGGATCCACTTAATGTTTCCCCATTCCCTCTCCTGGATCTGTCTCCATTTTGGTTGTTGTATTGGTTGGAGTAGTTTGGGTCATTGTTGGACCCTTTGTAGTTGGAGTTCTTGGGGGCCTTCAACACTGTTTTTTTTTGCTTGAGTGCTCAAGGCCTCTGGTGCTGCCGCTGCCTTTCCGGTGCTGGTGCTTTCCTGGGCTTTCTTGGATTTCTTTGTGCCGGTTGCAGTAGGGTCCCAGTCCTCTCGTACGCCTCACTGCCAGAAAGTCTGGCTCGGATGGCCGCATCCAAGTTTATATTAGATGCGGCCATCCGATTCAAACTCGGGCGCGCGCCACCAAGTGAATCGCTGACCGATTCAAACTCCATAAAATTGAAGGATAACTCTTCAATAAAAAGTCATTTATCCCAAACAGTTTGGCCTGTTTTGTTGGAATGCCTATAAAAGCCTTGAAGTTGGATTTTTTTTCTTACTGAAATTCCAAATTTTAATGATGCAAGTAGTATAAATATTTGCAGTGTATGGAATTGATGAGTTGTTGATTCTTGTGTCTTATTTTTTGCAGCTTGTAATTCTGACAATAAGCTGTCATTTCAGGATTGTGGAAAAGATGGTGATTTCTTTCAATCAAAAGATTGAAAAAATTATATATCATCAAAATGTCTTCTCCCAATTTCATTTTGTTTTCTTCATTCTCAATTCTACCTATTCTTCTATTTTGAACATACTGTTTTATGTTCTTCAATTCATTCATAAGTTGAAAGCTTGATGAAATTAACTTCATTTTCTCTTCAAGATCTTCCCCCTTTTCAATTCCCATGATATCTAATCCATAATTAGCTTGAAGAAAGTCTAACGCAAAAAACCCTACTCTCCTAATTCTCATACATGCATCTTTACCAAAACTATTGTCACAGAAATGAAGAAGTAATCCTTCAAACATGTCTCTTATTTCAACATAATGTGGAACTTGACTCAAATCTCTCAACAAGTTCTCTGATAAGGACTTGTCTGATATATATGAAAGGTGTTTTTCTAATGTATGGAATAACCTATCCTTTTTGAAGAGTGAATTTGGTATGAGATGGCCATAATATTTTGATTTTTTTTTGGACTCCTTGAGGTATAAATGTGAAAAATATCTTTTGTCTTTATCATCAAAACCTTTTACCATTATTCAGTTTCAAGAATTGGGGTTTCAATGAGAGTGAAGAAATTAGATCATCTTTGAGAGGAAGGGGTGATTTATCTGAGAAATTGGAACATCTGCTTACCTTCATAAAACTTCCTATCATTGTGGGAATGCCCTTCATTCATATTGGGTATAGCCTTTGAGCAATAGTCTTACCGGTCAAAATGAAATCCTTGCATGTCAGAGAGAGAAACTGTACTGTTCCATGCAACAATCTTCAGTGTTTCCTTCATGTTGAAAAATTTCCCCAAAGCATCTCTTGTAATAATTTTGTGAGTGTACATGTAGGCAATTGTTTTACATACATTTCTTTGAAGCTTCAAGGATATTTTTTTTGCAATGCAATAACTGTAATTCCATTTTTTGAATCTAGGAATCCCACATAAAATACTAATCAAATCTCCAACATGGCTATCCCAAAAAGGTTTGAAATATTTTTCTTCCCATATCCCAATGGAGGCTGAGCTTTTTTTGGATGTGGTGTAGAATCAGGTGGAGAAGATGTTGGTGATGAAGAATCATGTGGAGAAGATTTCAGGATTATTAAATCTGATCTTAAGAATTCTGCCACTTTTTTTGAGAACCCCTTCTGACACTGTTGATCCAGGATTAGTCCAGGAGTTATTTCACCATCTGTTATTCTTCCCTCATTCCCTCCAGAGTAGTATATGCTATCTTGTATTCCCATCAATATAAGTTCTTGAAAAGCTGCCATTTTTCTAATAATTTTCCCTATTTTCCTAAATTTACTGGTTTTATTTACTAAGAAAGGAGAAACTTGAAGAAGTGTTTCATAATTCCCTCTTATATTCCTCAATTCTTCATTCATCTCAATGTAATGATGTTTCATTGCATTTTTTTGATCTCCAAGGTGGATCAAAAGTGAAGATTTGTTTTGCAAGAAATGTTGGTAATAGTAGAAGTTTAAGTAGAACTCAGTTCAGCCTGTCCCAGCAGCTTTTTCTCAAATAGACTTTTGACTTTCCTAAATCTGTGAAAATGGTTGATTGGTGTTGATAAAACTGAGGGATAGTAGCCAAATATTGTTTGAGTGCTTCTTCAGGAATATGTTTGACTATATTCTCCACATCTTCAAAAGCTAGCGGTGTAGATTTGATTTTTGCAACGTGTTGGCGGATGTCAAACACAACAAAATGGGATATTATATTTCCAACAAAATAATGTTAGGGTTCGTCATCAGTATCATTGTTCTTGCTTCCGAAATGAACAAATTTGGGATGGATGGAGTAGAATCACCATCTTCTAGTGGAATAGGGCAGCAAGTTTGCCACAAGAAGAAGAAAATTGATAGCACTACAAGTTGGTATCTCATAGGAACAGGCATGCTTGGTGGACAGGATACAGGAAGCTTCTGTGGATAAAAATCGAAAAACCCCGCTTGGTGAAAAAGGCAAGGCTCATTGATACATTGACTCAACAATGGGCCACTGCGCTACGCTACGCTACAGACCAATATCCATTAGCGTATCCCTTCTTTTTGAACAGGAAAATGTGTTATTGTTATACACAAAGTTAGCCTAATACACTAACAGTTAGTGTAGCCAATTTTTTCTTGGCAAGAACCAGGGTATTGTTACCAGAATGTTATCCAGAATACACTAACATGTAGTGCATTTTTTTTGGATAACAAGATTATTACTAACAGTTAGTGTATCCAAGTGGGCTAACAATACACTACGCTACCGCAACGGGATAACACCCAGATAACAGTCAAATAACACAACTAAACAGGAAATAACAAACAGGTGATAACACGAGAATAACGCTTGGATAACAGTCTATACACACGCAAGAAGAAATAGGATTATCTGGCGAGTTTGAAAAGGCACAGGGTGTTGTTGATAATTATTTAAAATATGTTGAAAAGAAAGTCAATAAGAATTAGCATCTAGTCTTTACTAAATCTCCATCCCTTTTGATTTTGTCTTGGTCTACCTCTCAAATACTTTAAATCTGTTATTCACACCTCAAAAAATATCAATATCAATTAAATATGAGTTATCCAATTTTGAATCACAGAGATACACTAACTGTTAGTGTATCATGTATTAAATACACTAACAGTTAGTGTATCTAGTATTATTAATATTCCAACTGTTAGTGTAACCATTTTGAGAAATAACATGGATAACAACAGAAAAATTGAGACTTGGTTATTGTTAACCCAACATTCTCCAGTTACACTAACAATACACTAACAGCAAAAAAAAAACTGGAAAATCCAGTTATTGTTATTGGCAAAAAACCAAGGATAACAGTATTATGGTTGTAGTGCAGTGAAAAAAAATAACAATACGCTACACTAACAATACAGTTAGTGTATTGGCCCATCGTTGATTAACTGCTTACCTGAGTATGATAAGTACAGCCAATCTCACAAATGTTGCGGCCTCGGGGGGCACCCCTGCACCAAGTTTTTCAAAAAATAATTGCGCCACACAGCCTGTACGGCAGGATGTACAGGCTGAGGGAGTTGACCGTCTCCCCACACAGGCTCTGCAATTGCCTGCGGGTGCAAGCAACAACGCCCGGGTTACATGGGCTAGCAGTAACTTTGCAAGAGGATTGCAATGGTGCTGGTCCCATCCTTCCAGTCCCAAAAACAAAAAAGATAGCTTTTTGGGACTGGGGTGCTGTGTTTCATACAGACCTGTATGGTCCAGTGAAAATGTGGCGCAAAAAGAAAAAAAAAGGAAAATTTCTGGGCCGGAGGTGCCCCCCAACTTCGCTAAGTTTTTGGGATTGGCTGTATAACAGCGGGAACGATGAAACTCACAGTTGTGTTGATACCTGTAGGGAAGTTGTGACTTCCATTCCCTTATTAACATATTGCACTGTCTCCACAGCCGTTGTCACTCTATGAAACCTGCAAGGTATTTTGCTGCCGACGAGAAAAGTTGTAACTTATAAATACGTGCTCCTCTTGCGTCGTAGCCTCGATCTTAGGACAATTGAAATTCATGTGGTACACCAGATGAGCGGGAACAATCAAACTCAAAGTTTTGTTGATACCTGTCAGGAAGTTCCCTTATTTAACGTATTACACCGTCTCGGCGGCCTTTGTCACTTGATGAAACCTGCAAGATATTTTCTGCCAACGAGAAAAGTTATAATTTATACATACGCTCCTCTTGCGTCGTAGCCTCGATCTCAGGACAATTGGAATACATGTGGTACACCAGATGATGGCAGCGCAGGAAAATACATGAATAGAGGTTCATTATCCGAAAGGTCAGTCGGGCCTGTTGAAGAGCCCCCCGCTGTGATCTATGACTTGGGATTGAGCCGGTTGGGATTCTAATAGTGTCTCAAGCGCTTCACTCGGGATTGGGTGATTTTAGATAGTGTACACCGTAGCTCCACCTATGACACTGTATTCTGAGGAGCTCAGACTAGGACTTGCGGCAGTCCACGAGTCGCACTGACGGGGCGAGTTTTGTGATGGATTTTCCCGGCTTGAAACACATTTTCGGACTATGAGCCAGTCGATTGACGTAAATAAACCAGCCTTGCAAAGCCGCTATAAAATCAACGCCGAAAGGGAAAGGTCCAGAAACAAAACAAAAAAAAGGGGGGGGCAAATGAGATACCAAGAGGAATGGTCGAGGGATGGAGGGGAAGAGTTAGATGTGAGGGGTCCTCAGCGAGCGACCAAATCCTCGCAATAATATTCAGGAATCCCATTTTCCTCACCGTCAGCAGGGAAGTGATGGTGGTGAGTCTGGCAAGTTGATGGAGGTACATATGGCGGGGGAGATAGAGTG
This sequence comes from Puccinia coronata f. sp. avenae, assembly GCA_002873125.1. Taxonomy (NCBI): domain Eukaryota; kingdom Fungi; phylum Basidiomycota; class Pucciniomycetes; order Pucciniales; family Pucciniaceae; genus Puccinia; species Puccinia coronata. Next base: position 41,609 of record PGCI01000486.1, on the reverse strand, counting down.
AAAAGAGCTTGATTCTTGAAGTCGTCCATTGACTCGAGGTGGTTCAACACATATCATAATGGCTCGAAGTGCTCGACCGTGATAAATCCAGTCAGTTACATAGTCAGTCTGCAGGCCATCGACACTGGACAAGAAAGAAAGAAGCCCAAAGGGGAATTATAGGAAGATGACATGACAATGTGACGTCGATGGATACGATCTCGCGTCGACGCTAACTTGCCAGTCGAAAGTCCAACTGTCGTTCAAAACAATCAGCGATCACGATGCCGAAGGGCTGTATAAGTGTCTGGAGAAACCCGAGAGCCCCAGCCGCGATGTATTGGGCCATCACTTGCGAGGTGTCAGGACTCACGTAGGACGGCTCTTGTTCCAATCGAGCTTATTTGCAAATATGCTCGCGTTGGTGAGTACTGTTGTTTACACCAGCTACATATTTGTTTACGAAATTTTCTAGATGATGGTGATGCTTACATTGGCTTGCAGAAAGTGCCACCGTCTTTAAAATGGCACGAGTGAATAATGTCATTGACATCAGGGTCAGCTATCTCCCAGTGCCTCCATAGGTAGACAAGCCTGAGATCATATTGAAGTGTGCTTATGTTGGGATTGAGAAAATGAGGAACCCTGGCAATATATCATTGCCAATGAGGCTGGATCTTGCTCATGCTGGACTCAACTGTAGAAGAGTCTCACAGCACGATTTCAGGCTGGCGGGTGGTACATTGTTCGCACATTTTGGCATTGGTAATACGAATGGCATTGCGGGTGGGAGGTGGGCATAAATGTAATTGGTCTGTTTGGGTACAAGCATGATCCGCCAAAGCGTAAGGCCGGTAAACATGATCGACGATTTGCAACGGAGTATGCCGAGCCACCAGGTCGGCCCAAGAGGTGCACTTGGTGCATAAACCATCTAAACCTTGAAGCCTCTGGATTTTCTGCGACCTCGGGCCTTTTCTGGAAGGGGCGGAGGGTAAGAGGTGGAGCATGTCAGCAGGGGAAGGGCGGGAAGGCAGCAGCTGATTGATTGTGAAAACGTACCGAATTTGCGACCCTTGGACAACACGCGAGGACGTTTGTGCTGGTGGGGTCCGTGACCGAAATGGCGAACAGCTTCGCGGGAGTTTCGCTTGCCCCGGAGTAAGACAGTGTTGGATCCAGTGGGGCATCTCAAGGCAAGCTGATCCAAGGTGAGGCATTCACCACCGGCGGCCAAGATACGAGCCCGGGCAGTGGCTGTGAATCGGAGGGCGGCAATCGAGAGCTTGGGAACCTCGACTAATCGGACATCGTCCGTCACGGTAGACACCACCACGACAGTCTTTCCAGCTGGATAATGCGGATCCAGCGTCAGCCTTGACAAGCCCTGGAAATGACAGGGAATTCAGAGAGAACGTACGGGTGTCTTTGACGGTACGAGCGATGCGCGAAACAGACATCGGGGGACGGTTGATTTTGCTCATGTACAGTCGACGCAACACAACTTTGTTGAAGCTGCTGTCAGTCCGACGGGCCAAAAAGCGGTAGAGCTGGGAAATGAAAAATCAAATCAGCGAAAGAAACAAGCTGGTGACGATTCGAAAAATAAAACACGAAAAAAAAATACCTTGACCAAGAGGAGGAGGTAGGGATCCTCAGACTTGGGGGCGGTTCGGTGTCCCTTCCTGACATGATGTTTCGCGATATCGACACCCTGCAGAAACAGATAGATGGAGAAACCAAGGGGATTAGATGCAAGCTGAAGCTGGGGCTTGTGGTCTATAGGGGGTTGCGTGGGTGAATCAGGCCAACGGCAGAACGTTGGCGAGACGGGTCGATTGGGTGAGTCGGCCATCAAGTGAGGACTCGGAGCGAGTCGCACCCGAGGGTGTTACTTGATGGCTTTGCTGGGCACCAGAGGTGACCCAACAGCACGCCAATTCCACAATCCCGAGAGAAAGAGAAGAGACTCGCCATCTTGATGGTTCAGAGGATTCCGTTCGTCTTGAGTCTTGCTGGTGGGGTGTCGGCGGGATGCAACAGCGGGTGCAGCGGACGGGTGGGTGGGGATAGGATCGCTCGGTTAGGGCTCGGCAGTCTGTATCACCTTCAAACCTAACCCAATGCACGCTGCGGCGCATTCTACCCCCGATTGCCGCCCGATTGCATGCAAGTTTATGCAACCTCCTGTCGGGGCTCCGTCTCACTCCTGGAAACGAAGTCTCTCCGAGGGGGTCCCGTGGAGGGTCCCTGCGGGACCGAAGTCGACTATGGAGAAGTCTCAAAGAGGTAAGGCAATGTGCGGGGAAATCCTACATCCGGCAGGCGATACAGCTACACTGGTGGTATGGGCAAAACCACGGAATGCACCATCGGCCCCGCTGTGGCACTTACACTACGCATAGCATTGCAATTTCATAAAAGCAGTCAGATGGCCTCAGAATGTCTGGTTGGATGCTAGCTTAACATAAGCCTCGCGAACGGAGGGTCCCGGGGACCCCGCGCGGAGCGTTCTCCGTAGGAGGGGCTTATGCATAAAGTCAGGTTGCTTGCAGGGACGGGAGGGATTTTCAACCCCAAAAGTGCCTATGTTGCACTTGAAAATTATTTGAGGAAGAACAACACCCTATCTCCAAAATCCAAATCGGCAGATTTGTTGATGGAGATGTTGCGCTCCCCCTCTCAAATTTTTGGACTGAGGGAATATGCCTTGAAGAGGAAGGGCTTTATGCTGGATCTTCAGGGATCTCCCAATGACCTGAAAATTACTTTGCAAGGATACACAATGACCTGTTAGCTGAAAATACTTGGATGTGCACAGTGGTAACACATTGGCCCATGAGCAGTAAAATCATGTTTGTACGGTTACCAAAATGGCAGAAGTGAGCATGTATATTAGGGACATGTATGTATTTATGAGGGGGATAATCAAAACCTCTGAACTTGTGGATCCTGAATCTACAACCCAAGATTCCTGTGAATGCTTCCCAAATCCATGATGAGAGTTTTGTCAGGACCAGGTACTTCTTTAATATTTTGAAAATTGTACCGGCAGAATGGTTGTGATTCAGAGGTCAAGACTAACACCAAATTAAAGAGCCGGTCAACATCTGTCATGGGGCTCTGGGGCAGCCTACGGCATGAGGTATAGAAGGAGCAAGAATGCTATGAAATTTTCTGCCTGCCAAAGGAGATTCCTGTCCCACCAGAAAAAGTGACATAATTCATAAGTCCCTCCCTGCGGGAGGGCGGCTTTGCCGCCGCCTGGGCCACACAGCACCAAAGCTCCCACCAGGGGGGGGGGGGCAAGCAACAGTGCTTGCACAGCGCTGCAGCCCCCACGGACTTGTGTTAAGTTAGGGTTGGATGGTACTAGGTCTCATCCGTTATCCTTTCTGCGGAATTGAAACCCATTTGGTGCCCCTAGTTTGCATCAAGTTGTATGCATTCTGCCAATTTTGTCCATGGTTGCCCACAGTAGCAGCAATTAGTAAACCAGCGAGCCTTGGCATTGCTCTTTTTCACCACTCCCCTTTCAAAAAAGACTCCCTGCTCACCGGGCATGCTGGTTTGCGGGAGATACAGCCTTGTAATGTCAGCTGCCTTCTGTTCCTTGCGGCAAACTCTCTGCGCCATTCCACTGCCAGACAGTAACTGTATTCCATCCATTTTAAGCATCTCCACCGTGGGCTGTAAATTGTTTTTTTGAGGACCGCAATAGCCAATCTACAGCCCAAATGTGGTGTCGCACACACTGGTTGTCCCTAGAAGTGGTACAATATTGCAAGTGAGAGCGGTATGGTGTGTGGTTTCACAAGGATTTCATCCTTGTGAAAGCTGATTCAAGCACGGAAGGATGAGTCCCTAGGGGCTCTTAGCTGTCCCTTGATGTGGGGACCCAACCAAGAAATTTGAGGTTGGCTGTAAGCTAGGGACCCAGATAGAGTCTGTAGTGGGTCAGAGATTTTAACCACAGTCCCTAAACTGGGGAAAGGGACCGCGGTGGAGATGCTCTTAGGCATTATGGAAATGAAAATGATGATACTGATCACAAACTCCAACACTTTACAGGAAAAATAATCTGCGTTTCTCATTTTCCAGATTCTGAAAATTTCCAATGATGAATATATCCCGTTAGAATTTGAAGAGGTAACAAATTTAGCCAAGCAATTCCCTGAAGAAGCAATCAAGCAATATTTGGCTACTATTCCTTGGTTTTATTGCCACCAGTCAACTGTGTTCACAGATTTGGGTATTTCAAAAGTCTCTTCAGGGAAAGGTGTTGCTGAGCTAATTGGTATTCTTGTGATTATGAACAACTTTGAAATCTGAAATTTCACTTGGCAATCACTTTCCAGATCCCAAACACACCATGGAATATGATTACATCAGCCTCCATGAAGATTTAAGGAGTATAAGAGGAGGATATGGTCATATTTCTTCAAAAAGAAAGAAAATGAATGGATTATCATAGAGTATCACTAAAATGGAATCTTTTCAAAAACTTTTTTGATGAGAATTCAGGATAAACTATTATACTGCCTCAGAGGAAGAGGAAGAAGAATAAAATCTGTTAAAATAAAGGCTCTCCATCAAGATGAAAAATCTGCAGAAAATGAAGTAAGAGTTTTCAGGCACATGATGGAATTTTTAACATTCTTGAAACTGATGCATAACTATTACCAAAGATCTGCTGGGATTTGGGGGAAAGAATTATGCAAAGTTTTTGGGATAGCCAAATCAAATACTTGAATTAATAGTATATTGCATGGAATCCCTTCATTCCAAAAACATGAATTAAGTTGTTTTAATTTTTGAAAGCAGAAAGTTAAAAGAAAGACTCCAGAGGAACAGAGTTCAAACAGTTTTCTACATGAACAGCCACAAAATTATCACACAAGATGCTTTGGGACAATTTTCCAAACTCAAGAACACACTTTGTGTTGCTGCATTTAGTAGAGTTTTTTTCTCTGATTGGGAAGAGGTGATTGATTGCGGTTACATAGAAGATAATATAGATATTCTCAATAATTGGCATTCAAAAAATGATGGAAAGTTCCATGAAGGTAAGTTAAACTGTGAATTCCTCACACAAACTACTTTTTCCTCATAGCTGCTTTTTAAAGACAAAACTCATTTCTTGCTTTCAAAAAAAAGTTATTGATGATAGAAACAAGAGGTACCTTTGTTATTTGTATCTACAGTATTTCAAAAAGAACTCTCTTTATGATTTTGAGTATCTCATACCAGATTCAATGTTCAAATATGACAAATTGGTCAACACCTTGGAAAAACATCATTCATATCTCTCAGAACAGTTAAGCAGGAGTATGATCAAACAATGGTGTCTAATCCTGTGTTGGACTCCCATGTTTGAGGGGTTTGTTTGACATAGCATTGGGCAGATTGTTTGATCTCATGTTGGACAACATGCTTGTCAAAAACCTTTGCAAGCAGGACAATAACCTTCTTGCAGAGAGCTGAACGGTGGCCTCCTTGGCAAGATCTTTGCTGAGCAGGCCAATGAACTTCTTGGCAAAGAGATTGCTCACCAGTTCAATGACCTTCTTTCAAATAGCAGGCCTGCCTGCTCTCAGCTTGCCAAGAAGGACAATGAGCTGCTTGCACAGAGCAGGCCAGCCTGCCCTGAGCTTGCCAAGCAGGCCAATGACCTGCTTGCAAAGAGCAGGCCAATGACCGGCTCGCAAAGAGCAGTCCAATAACCTGCTTTCAAAGAGCAGGCCAATGAACTTCTCACAAATAGAAGGCCAATTAACTTCTTGCAAAGAGCAGGCTAATGACCTGCTTGCAAAGAGAAGGCCAATGACCTGCTCTCAAAGAGCAGGCCAATGACCTGCTCGCAAAGAGCAGGCCAATGACCTGCTTTCAATCATTGGCCCTAGCTCAGCAAGCAGGTAGTACCTGCTTGCCGAGTTAGCTTGGCAAGCAGGTAGTACCTGCTCACCGAGTTAGCTTAGCAAGCAGGTAGTACCTACCTGCTCGCCGAGTTAGCTTGGCAAGCAGTTAGTATCTACCTTCTCGCCGAGTTAGACTGTCAAGCAGGTTGGTTACCTGCCCAGGTACCCGCAGGTACCTGGTCCTGCCACCCCTGCGGATGGTGGTGCGGGTGCGGGTGCCTGATTTTAGCCAAAAAAGCAGCGGTTACCCATATCAACGGTGGGCCAATACCAAAACTTGTATTGGTATTGTATTGTAAAGTAACAAATCATTTGTTACAATACCCGCCCGTTGAGTTATTGGCCTTGAAAAGTACCAATAACAATGACATTGAAGGTGGGGAAAATACTCTCAATAACAGCTGTTACAGGATGTATTTGTTTGATACTGCCTGTAACGTATTGTAAAGTATTGTCAAGTTATCAAAAACTCAATAAATTTTTGATAAAACTAACAGAAAAAAAAGGAAAATAACCGGCCGATATGTTACATATTTGGAGCCAAATATTGTAACATATTGTATCGGCCCACCGTTGCCAAGATACAAATGGGTACCCGGCTTCATGGGGGCCAGCTCTAGTCATTGGCCTGATTGGCAAGCTCAGGGAAGGCAAGCTTGCTCTTTGCAAGCAGTTCATTGGCCTGCTCTTTCAAAGCAATCAGGTCATTGGCCTGCTTGGCAAGCTCAGAGCAGGCCTGTTGGATTCTAGCGTCAGTGACATTGTGTGACATGACTCAAGTTTACATGCTCTGTATTTGGAGTGTTTTATTCTGTCTTCTATCTAGCTGTTGACCATCCCAACTCTCTTCCTCATCTTAACAACAACTACTTTGTTCTTGGTATCATCAGAATAAATCCAATTCATCTCTTTCAATCTGAACAAACGTTGAGGTCACTTGCATTTAGGTCAACTCAGCAAGGTGATTAATCCTTTACTTTTATTCCCTGCTCCATGTCTCTTTCCTTCCTGTTGACCTTTGTCTTTCTCATTCTCCGTCTTGATCCTAGGGGTGTGTGTGTGTGCTATATACTAGTTTTATATTCTCTGTCAATAAGGTCTCACCACATTGTTCCTGTTATTTTAAGGTATTTCTTTATCTCATTATCTTTGTATTTTCATTTTTTTTCTTTTCATCTTTGCTAATCATTATGTTATTTTAAGTCAAAAATCATCCAGGCCTGCCTGCTTTTTGCAAGCACGTCATTGGCCTGCTTGGCAAGCTCAGAGCAGACTGGCCTGTTGGCCTGCCCAGCAAGCTCAGAGAAGGCTGGCCTGCTATTTGCAAGAAGGTCATTGACCTGGTCATCGAGCTCTTTGCCAAGCAGGTCATTGGCCTGCTCAGCAAAGGTCTTGCCAAGGAGCCCACCAATAAGCTCTCTGAAAGCACCAAGGTCTTTGATAAGCAGGTCATTGGCCTGCTTGGCAAAAACCTCGCCAAGCAGGTCATTGGCCTCCTGGGACAAGAGCTTTCCAAGCAATTAACTGGCCTCCTTGGCAACCAATCCAAACTAATCAAAAATGGGCAGATGTTGTCTGACATAGGATTGAACAATCCGTCCAATCCCATTTCAAAAAAACCCCTTGAGCATGGGAGTCCAAAACGGGATTGGTGTGAGCCTGGGTCTCTTATGTGACAACAGGAAACAAGGACAGGGGCACAATAGATGATTCTAGGGAAAGGAATGGAAGGAGACAACTTTAATAGAAAGAGGAAAGAGGAAGAATGTAATGATAATGACAACGGTGTAGACAATAAGGTACACATATTGGTATCAGGTGTGTATTGTATTAGTTTGTGCCCCCAATACAGTGTATTGGTATTGCCTGGTTTGTCAATACAATACAAAGAAACCAAGAAGCATGTATTGGCACTGCAATACCACCCAATACTGGTGGTATTGGTGGTATTGGAAGGCCAATACAGTACCAATGTATTGTATTACTCCAATACAGTACCAATGTATTGTATTGGACCTCCAATACAATACATTGGTTGAAGAAAACCATGTATTGGCAATCCAATACAATAAGCTGTATTGGACAATACTGTATTGTATTGTATCTGTTACAGTGTTGATAATGATGATGATGAGCTTCTAGCTTTTTTCTTCTCTAACCTTTGTAGGTGAGGCATGTGACTCTATCCAAGAAGGAGGGTAATAAGCCGTGCAGTGCAACTCACCTCCTCTTTTACTGTGAGCCTAGGTCTCTTATGTGACAGCAGGACACAAGATATGGGGGGCACAAATGTATATTTCAGGGAATAGAGGAGAACAGGTAAGTTAAGAGGAATGAAGAAAGATGAAGATGAGTCTTATGAGACTAGAGTAAGAGCTCAAGCTTTAGTAGGGAGCAAGAGCAGAACCGGGCAGAGCCACAGTCTCTTCAACCTGAGAAGCAGCAGAAGGTACAGTCAGAGACTGCCTTATTTTTTATGCCAGAGGCAAAGGTTACTTATAAGGAAACCTGAGTGGATGGGGGGTAGCTCCACTGGACTAGAATGACGAAGATGATCTTTTTATGCTTTGAATGTGAATGTGCCTCTTTATGATGATGAGGAAGAGAAGAAAGAAAAGGGTGGATAAGATCAAAGCTCACAACAAACTTTGAAGAAAAAATAAACTTGGCAAGCTGCTTACTATTCAAAGAGGTGAAACCAAATGAACACAACAATATGACAAGGGGAAATGATGGGACCTTGGTTATTGAGCAGTGAGTGATTGTCCAAAGTGTTCTGTTTTTCTTCTAAGTTGTGGTTGATGAGTGATGATGAAAATTTTCTTCTGCCCACCTCTGAGGGGGATGAAACATGTTGATCAAAATGAATATGCATTATGAAGTTTAACTTAGAAAATGATTAGATGTTATGTGAACTTTATAGTTAATTACTCCACAATTACTCCACACTTATACACAACAAAGTATAGATACAATTATATGAAAATAACCGCATTAAAGAGAAGAATAAGAAGAGAACATTGTTGAAGCCTTCTGGGCAACAGTGTTGTCTCTAGGGCTTACATTTACTAAGCAGTAAGAGGGCACTCAAATGAAACTGAGGCAGATAACTATGATGATGCTCTTTTGGCTATAATGATGATCATGATGATTGTTCAATGAAGTTTATGTCCTCTTATCTTTGATTGAATGAAGAAAGGTGAAAGAAGGAAAAGGGTGAAGATCAAAGCCCACAAGGAATTTTGAAGAAAAGAAAAACTTGGCAAGCTTCTTACTAGTCAAGGAGATGACACCAGATGACCACAACAATACAACAAGGGGAAATGATGGGACCTTGGTTATTGATTAGTGAAAAGTGGTTGTCCAAATTGTTCTGTTTTTCTTCTAAGTTGTGGTTGATGAGTGATGATGAAAATTTTCATCAGCTCTGCTCTGGAGGGCATGAACCATGTTTTTTTCAAAATGGATATGCAATATGAATTTGAACTTAGAAATTAATTAAATGTTGCTTGAGCTTAAAGGTTGATTACTGAACACTTGTACACAACAAAGTATGCATATTAATAGGGAATTGAACCCACAACCCCCATCAATTGAAGGAATGACCCCCATTTCCTGGAGGACGTTGTTGCAACAACTGTTTGACGTCTTTGAGTGGTCTGGAGATGGCAATTTGGTCCGACCCCCAAATGGGGGTCGCGGATACAATTATGACACACAAACAGGGGGTTGTCAATTTAATTTGGCAAAATGGAATTTTGAGTTTAAAACTCAACCCAACGGTGTATATACATTATGAAACCACATCCCAGTTTATTAAAGCCACACTTTTGGCAAAGTTGAGTGCGTGGGTTTGGCCTACACTTTCTCAAATTTTCTTGTGTGCATTGCTTTAGCAAAATGTTAAAATTTATTCAATTACATTGCATAAGCAAAATTTCAGTTGTGGATCGGGCCCACCAATGCTTTTGCATGAGGAGGGGGTCATCTGAGGTCTTGCCCTTTGTGCACAAGCAACAAATATCTGGCGGAACCTGGGGGAATATGCCGGAGTTGACAGCAGGCTTCTTTTATGTTGGCTGGCATGTGCGCCACTATTTGTAAAGTGAAGCTAAATATGTTTTGCATGCAATATTTCAGAACTTATGCGTGTTACCACGACCACAGTTCCCCCAACCACAGACTTTAGCTTTACTGGAGGCTCACAACTGTAGTCACCAAGACCGGTCAACCAAATCCTGTTGTCATGCCACCACTCCTGCGGCACCCTCACCTTCTACATATTGGACAGCGCACTATTTCATTGATGCAGTAGCTCAGCGGTCCACAACTCTACACGTCATTATCACCAGGCCCGGAAGGTTCTGGCTGACCACTTCAAATCAGGCGGGACAAAATCAACCAATCAATTCTCAACTGATGCTGAACACCAGCCTAGCAGCTCAGTTCTCCCGGTCACTGGTAGCCAATATTTGACTGGTATAGTCCTCCAGTGATGAATTTCTACCCACTTTTTTTCCGCTTACACTTATTCACCTCCGTTACCACCGCAGGGACAACGATGTTTATGTTCCTCATGCCAACAACATTCCCAGGCGGAGCAACGGCTTGTTAGACTACCTTTTCTGGTTTTGCCCATTCTGCACTAGACACTGCCTCGTCCACACAACCACTACCACCTCATCAGGCCCATTCACCCTAGGGAACGCCATGCCTCGGAACGCAGAAGCAGTCTCAATCAACCATTTCTCCCCAGGATTCTATCTCTCAGCGCGTCGCAACCGAGCCCAATGGCTGCATGTCTGGAGGTGATTGAGAAGTCAGTGCATTGCCTCATACCAATGGCTTGGTAGCATCACTAGCAGGTGAAAATGATGACTACTCCTCTGCACGCTTTACTAAAATTTATGTAGCTCATTTTTGTTTTCTGTATTGGGTTTCAAGGCATTTCAGCCTCTTTGTTGGATCCGGATCAATTTTTGACTCAGATTGAGGGCAAGTTTATCTGCCTCCCTGCTTTGGGAGAAAATGTTCAGCTAACATATAGGGGCGTCACACAATTTTCAGGCTGCCAACCTAAGCGCTGTAAGTGTAGAGACTGTGAAAATGAAGATGTGTCTGATGGGAGTCAAACCCACAACCTCAGATTGGAGCTGAGACACATGCTAGAGTGCTGCCTTTACCAACTAGGCTACAGACGCTTGTGGATGCCAAGATGTTGGGTGTTACTGGTCTAGGTTCAACTGCACAGCTCTCCCAACTGTTGTGATACATCATGTTAGCAGGTTTAACCTCAACAGTAAGCGAAGGACTAAAGCACAAATAGCAGCCGACAAGGCAAGCAAGAATGAAGCAAACAAGAAACAACGCAAGTTGAGTCAATCGTGGGCTTGGAGTGGCCCCGCGTCAGTCTCATCGTTGCAACGCCACTCCAGTGTGGATGCTGATGGACAATCTGACAGCCTTTTGTCGTCTGCGCAGCTCACCCAAGAGGACTACGAGCTTATCTGCTGCTATCTAGAAGACGGGAAGCACTACAACAGTCTGTTTGGAAGCGGTGTAAGACTCAAAAGTGTAAGTTAATACCTTTTGCTGAATGGAGAAGGGGAATATGGAGGTGCAAGCTCTGCCCTTCTATACTATCAGAACAACAAGACCACCAATATTGCTTGGCAGGTTATTTATAGTGATAGGACTTGTCTGGTTCAGATGACTGCGGAATGTAAGGTATGTGTATGGTTGATGATGGATGTTGTTGACAATACTAGATGATGTTGACTATGACTGATGATGTTGACTATGACTGATGATGTTGTTACTAGGTGTATACGGGTAATGGATGAGTGTTAAGGGTTATGAGTGTTAATGTGAGTAGGTGATGCTGATAAGAGGTGATGATAGGTGATGATGACAATGGTGGATGTCAAGAGTGTATGTATATGATGGAGATGTGTTAAGCTGACAAGGGTTGGGAGCTGACGCTACTACCAAGGATGGATGATGATGAAGGTAATGAGTTCTGGGAGCTGACGCTACTACCAAGGATGGATAATGAATGGATGATGATGTTGTTGTTGATGGACGATGAAGGTGTGTTATGCTAATGAGGTTTGAGAGCTGACGCTACTACCAAGGATGGGTGGTGAGGGTGATGAGCAAAAAGGGCACGTATGGGAGCTAATGCTTCAACCAAGTTGGGTCAAGGTGAGTTGTTATGAGTAAATGATGTTGTTGTTATTGTTGATGTTGATTCCTTAAAGCCTCAATATTGGGTGTCTTATAATGAGGAGTGACCAGTGTTATTATACTATGGGGGATAGTGAACAATATCTGTGGATGAGGAGTGAAGTGATGATATATTCTGATGGTAGAATCTGGTGAGGAAGGGGGGGGAAAGACACCTGGAGGAGAGCCTCTTTTATATCGAAATCCTGACAAATGGGAGGTGGTCAACTTGTGGTTGGAACAATTGGTCATGGAACACAGTGGAACAACAAATGATGACTAATCACAGCTGACATGTGGTTGATGGAAACAAATGGAACAATGGAACAAGTGAAATGTGTGTGACTTGTGATTCTGAACCTGATGGAACTTTCCATGCTACTATGGGCCTAAGTTGGGTGGAATATCCTAGAAAAAAGGGTTACCAGTGCCTAGTGGTTGAGTTGTGGTTGTGGTTTTTGTGTGACTACCCCGTGAAAGGGCCATGTACCTGTGGGAAACTGGAATAAACTTGGGTCTAGGAACTAATATTGGCCATAACTATTGATCCGGGCATGTAACAAAGATTCCATGAGTTGTTCCCTAGGATCAATTGGCCTGAAGAATGTTTTCCTAGAAGAATCTATGGGATTTCAAGGGTTTTGTATTTTGATGACTGTAGTAGGGATTAAGGTTTAGGTGACGGAGTATGTTGATTTGTTGATACTTCAAGATCCGGTTGAGTGGTGATAATTCCGTGAGTTGTGTTCTGGAGTGAATTTTGCCGTAGATTCTGATTCTTCCATAATATTTGAGGATATCTGAGTGGATATAAGAGAAAAAATGAGAAAGAGAAAAGGAATAGAGAAGAAATAAGAGAAATATAAGGGAATTAAAGGATAAGGTAAATAGATAAAATAAAAATTGAAAATTTGTGTCATATTTGGAACACCACAGCGGTGGGGAGACAAGCTCTGCCGGTGGCGGCCCGAGACTAACGCGCGGCCGTGCATGGGACCAGTTTGTGGAGTACCTGAATGGTTGTAACCATTGGCTGGGGCTCACCGGCCGCAGACTCCAGCAACGGGTCGCAACCTATAGAGAGAAATATCGACGCGCAAAAACACTCCAGAATCACTCCGCCGCTGATATTCTGCAAGATAAGATGTATGCAAGCCTTGCCCACAATCTTGACGCCATCTGTCCGTGCTTCAATCGCATGGACGCTATTTTTGGCAAGAAAGAAGATGGAGACCTCACTCCATTGACGGGTTTAGACACCGCGGACTCGGCTCACTTGGGTCAATCGTTAACGCAGGACGCCAATGCTACAGCTTCAAAAAACGGAATCCCGCCTAGCCAGTGCAAAAATACCCCCCGACACCAGTGTAGTCACCTAGTCATGGATCCCGTTCAGGCTTCTCATGTGCAGTCTAGCAACTATTCCACAAGTACACCCAATCATATAGGCCCTGGCAGCCGGCGTGATTGTTGGAGTATGATTCCAAATCTGTCCCTTGATTCAGGTGAGGCCCCCTCCGCGCAAGGCTTGGGCCACTGGAGCGGTGGGCGGGGTACTTCAACAATGGCTGGGGCATATGAAGAGGCTACGCGCGCACGTCTGGACATGATGCAGAGACAGATTGAGCTGGAGATGAATCTCTTTGACCTCAGGCTGCGGCAGTGGCAGGAGGAGTGTGAGAGGCAAGCCATGGCCTGGAAAGCGGAGCAGGAGGAGCGCATCCAGACGCGCTTGCAGGAGCTGGAAGACCGCGAAGAGGCGCGCGGTGAGCGCATGCGGGCACTCGAGGACCGCGCCGCCGACCGCCATGCCCGCTACAAAGCCATCCAGCAGTGGCTCGCAGATGGAAATACAGGCCCCGAGGTCCAGATCCTTGCCCAGATTGTCTTTGGAACCCCTCTGGCGTGGCATTCCTCCCCTCATACTTGTTCCTCGTTGAAAAAAACACTTCATACCACTCAAATGGCTCAATAAAATTATAACAGACTCCAGCTGAAAATTTGTATGGTTCAAAATATATACCAAGCTTCTCCCTAATTGTATCACAAAAATTCGAACAGACAAACTATGAGAAAGATTTACAATTGAAAATATCCACACAAATTCAACTTTTTTTTCCTCTTATTTTTTGGGAAGAAGCATGTCAATATGTAATCAAATTGTTTTATCATGGTTACTTTTTACCTATTTCCTGCGTGTTTTTTTTTCTAGATTGGTCCTTTTAACTGATTTCAATGAGTGGAAGACTTCCAGTGGGGTGATGTATGTATGTGGAAGGATCTAAGATGCTAATTGACATATTGGTGTGCTGAAAGCAGATTTTTGATTTATGAGAGATGGAACCCCCCAGGTTTATTTATGTAGGCACACCACTTCTTTTTCTGATAATTATCTTGACTTGGAATTTGGACTAGCATTCATAGCCCCGTAAACGGTTGTCTGGTCATGACTCATATGTATAAAGTCCTTGGTAACAAAGCTGAGTGTGCTGCAATGGGCAAAAATTAAGACGTCAAAAAGCTCACAGGATAAATTGGAACAAAGGTTCCATTGAAGTGAACGTGATCCTAAGGTGCTGGGAATATAGGAACAGGTGAAGCCATCAGTGTGGTATTGTGGGTGTGCAATGAGAGTTGGCAGGATAGGATGTGAGAGTACTTGCCTGCGGTATAGGGTGAACTTATACGCGACTTGTTGATGCGCGGGCCGGTTAGTTGGATGATGGCAATGCGTGTGTGGCCAGGTCGGATGGGGGGTTTGCGCAACTGGTCCAGTAGGGCAACCAGCGCGGCCGGTCTGGTCCGTTGTGGCAACGACTAGCGGTCTTTGAGAGTGGGAGTACCAAGCAAGGGGAAGTGGTGAAGGGGGCCAGGCTGGAGTCTCAATGGTTGCTTGATTGGATGGGGTGAGTTGAACTTCCGCCAGGCAGGGGCGTGAGATTGTCCTTGTGGTGACAGGGGGGTAGGGGGGAGTGGGGTTGGACCCTAAGGGTGGCGGGCGGCAAAGCCGCCTTGTCCTCTAGTAAATTATATCATAAAAACAAAAAATGAGCATTAAAAAAGCTTTAATGTCAGGAATGAAATAAACTCACACGGCAGCCACTGCCTAGTCAAAAATGATTCTTCACCAACGCTCAAATGACTGCTGCGCCCAAACAAGTCATGGGTTATGGAAAATTTTTATACAGTAAAAAAGTACAGACATTATCTTTATTTTGATATGTTTCTGAGGTCATTTGGACTTGTGAGACGGGAGTTTCAGAATAGCAGTAGTAGCAGATTTTGGCCAAACGTTCAAATGGAAAATATTTATACGGAAAAAATTATAAACATTATCTTTATTTTGATATAATTTTGATGTCATTTGGACTGGTGAAAAATGAGTTACAAAATAGCAGTAGTAGCAGATTTTGGCCAGATGTTCAAACGCCTGCTGTGCTCAAACAAGTCATGGGCTATGGAATATATTTATACAATAAAAAAGTATTAACATTATCTTTATTTTTATATAATTTTGATGTCATTTGAAAATGAGCTGCAACCCCTGAGGAATCCAGGGGTTGCTTCAAAAACCAAAGTCACACAAAATAAGAGCAACAACCCCCACTTTGCCAGACAAAGTTTTACTGGTAACCCCCACTTTTGCCATGGACCAAAATACCCGGTCTGGACCAAAGAATAACAGTTGTGCTGGGGTTGCAACAATGTTCCCCAGAAACTGGGGGTTGTTCCTTCAATTTATGGGGGTTGCGGGTTCAATTCCCTATTAATATATGGAAATATTCAGATTAATTAGGGGAATGAGATGGGAACACCGTTGAAGCCTTTTGGGCAACTGTGTTGTCTCTAAGGCTAACAATTGGAAACCATTGTTTGATCCCATGCTGGACAAACCAATCACACAAAATTTGTTCAACATGGCATTGGACAGAATTGTCTAATCCCATTTCAGACAAACCTGTCAGACAGGCTTGTCCAACATAGCATCAGACAATTTTGTCCCATGATGTGTTGGACAAGCCTGCCAGATGGGATTTTTTTAGCAGTGATGCCACGGGGAAACAATAAGGTGTAAGCTGGTGTACCTCTCTGTGAGACACAGACCCTGCATCAGCAGGGCTGCCTCACCAATAGGCTTTGGCTTGCCAAATCAAACCTCCCCCCTTTCCCCTCCATACCTGCCATTTCCCTTGGTTGGGGTTTTACTTCAAGCCATAAAATTCACAAAAGGGCCTGAAGTTGGCAAAGAGAGCAAGGAAATATTTGACTTACAATCGATCAATCAAGGATCTTTCATCTCTTCTGGCAGAATGGTCCAATTGTTCTCAAATATGATATCATCAAGACCAAATGAATGTCCTCTTGCCTCTTCAACTTCCATCAGTTTGTTGCAAAGTTTTTTTTTCAAAAACATTGTTGGGTAGCAGTTTTACAAGTTCCCCTGCTAGGAAGTTGAGTGTGAAGCACACAAGTTGGTGCGTGTTTGATTGTTGGTGCCATCACAATCTGGGCATTTTTTGCAGGGCACAAGTGCAAATTTGAGGCAGTAAATGGCGCCAACAGAAATGGGGTCCAAGGTCTGCCTGCACAATGGGTTGTGGTCAAAGCCATGGATTTCTATTGCAGGAAGTCCCGGGGCAGGTTGCCCATTGGTGTAGAACTGAAGCCCTGGTAGTTCTGGAGATTGCTGAAGTGCCTTGCTTGGTTTCCACAAGATGGGGGCCACAACGTCAAACTTATCAAAGTCCAACTTCCTGCCTGGTCGCCATGTTTTGCATGGTACCCAGCTGCAGGGAGTGGGACTTATGACTAAGCAGCCCAACTTGGCCTGAGAGAATCTGCCAGCTTTGGTGGTGGACTTTGTAATCACCACCTACAGCCCAGAGTTTTTAACAGGATTTTTCTTTGTCTTCATGACTTGGAGCTTGTATTTTTTGTTATCAGACTGTGTATTCAAAATTTTGAAATTCCATCTCCATCATTCCTAAAAAAAATGGCCAAACCGTGGTTTCCTGGATTTTCCAATGTCCCTTATAAACGGGCAAAGCCATAGAATTTTTGGACGTTTTTTTATTCAACATCTCATTCTTTTTTTGACCTTTCTTCCAACTGCTGTTGTTTTTTTCTCTTTCTCTCTCCTTCTTTCTACTGAATGCATACATTCCCTCCTGGCGCATACAATCAAGTATACGCCGCCTTGGATTTGGTCAAGTCTCCTCAATCAATTGATATTTTCTGCAACCCGTCCCAGCCATAAAGAAGGTGTTTTGCGCATGAACCAGATTGGCAACCACATTGACTTGGACTGGCTTTGGGGGCTCATTCTCAGGATAATTTTGAGAAAAATTGTTGATGATTGCTTGCTTTAATTCCACCTCCTCCACATCCGTCCATTTCTTTGCTAACCAAACCTTTGTTGAGGTGTTTTTGATGGCTGGCATTATTCAAGCAACCTTGGAGCTTGGGGCTTGAAGGATACGACCAGCGACATAACTTTCAGGTTGGTTTTCTTTTGTCAGAGTTCTTTGTTTTTTGATGTTTTTGTCTGTCAATTTTTTTTGTCTGTTGATCTCTTTGCTGTTTTTTTCAATCAATCTCTCTCTCTCACCAGTAGCGCTGTGGACCAGAGTTTGGGACGGGTGGTTTGGTCCATCCCGTTCCCCACATCCAAAATCCACCCGGGTTACGGGTGATCCACCCGGGTGGTTGCTCCCACTTTTTTGCCTCCAAGTCAGGCAGCTTATAGGAGCCATAGCCTCATTATTATTATTCCCACAATGAAGCGCCAGTGTTGGCAGTCCCCTCAAGCCAGCCAGGAAGTTCCAGAATTCATATACCAATTTTTCAAATTGCTGGTTCACTCGTTGTGCAAAATTTTGAGCCTCGGCAAAGATGTCCTGTGTCTTCAAAACAATCCCAGCCACTAGCAGTCCTTCAGAACAAGTCGCTTCTCAAGAGTTGTTTTTATTTTTCAATTATAGAATCTTGAAAACAGAAAAAAGGCATTTAATTACAGCCCAAACACAAGATATCCGTCCTTTCAAAACCACCTGGGTGGTCCGGGGGTGCTGAGGCCCCATCCTGAATCCCGGACCCTGGGTGGACCACCCGGGTGGGCCACCCGGGTGGTGCCGTATGGGGTACAGCCTTACTCACCAGGATATTTATCACATGCTGTGCACTTAATGCAATCATGGTGTTATTCTGTAAACGTTGGATGGCAAATTGGAATTTAATTGAAAGTTAATTAGGGAGTAACAAAAATAGTAAAGGTCCAATGAGGACTACAAAAAGTTGTTGATTTTAAAAATAAAATAAAAAATATGGTGAGACAATTCATAAGAAGCTGAATAGACTGATTTTAAGAGAGGATGCTAGCGCTTAGCTGGGACACAATAGCAAAATTGGTGCGTCTGAGACATATTGTACAAAAATCGGAGAAGAAAGGCTGCGGTTATTTCCGAGTTGCTCTCACGCAGGCGCCTTGTTGTTAGGCATAAGCCTTGCCCGCACCTCACACCTTATACGGGTGCTTGCGGGCTTTGTTAAGCTTGCCGCAACAAGGGAGACAAGTACACTCATGACAATGGCGTGGACGTGCATGGCTGAGTGCGTGCATTAATGATGATGAAGAGAGGAGTCAAACCGCAGACCGTTGCAGTGGTCCACTGGTAGCGCCAGCAGATCGAGAGAGCGGACGTACACCACGGCAAAAAATGGAAGTTTTTGTGCGGTTCTCAAAACCGCACACAAAAGTTTTCTATTTAAATAGCAGGGGACGTTGGCTTTGGGTCCCTGCGGAAACTGTTTTCAGAAAGTTTGCATCAATATTGTCATGTCGGTTAAATAACCGCCAGATAACCACACAAAAACAGTTGATAATATTAGGTTCAATTCAATCAATGGGCGGCAAAATACTTGCCTCACATGCTCCTCAGGCAAAAGAGGGACTCGAACTCATCCCCTTGAGGCTTTGCTCAGCATGCTACTTGGCTAGTTAACTGCTTGCACAGCCTGCAAGTAGGTGACAAAATGTCAATTTTGTCACGCTGACGTAATGAAAGTTCAAGTTCAAGCCCGCGCCCCGGCCCAGTTGTCACCTGACTGGAATTACGACACCTGACAGGATTTTTGTCACCTCGCGCAATTCACCCCCCATGGTACTGTTGTACCTGCTTGCCAAGCAGGCTTGCTTGACAGGCAGGTACAAATACCTGCTTGCCAAGCAGGCTTGCTTGACAGGCAGGTACAAATACCTGCTTGCCAAGCAGGCTGCCTGCTCAACCGGCAGATAAAATACCTGCTTGCTGGGCAGGCTGCCTGTACTATTTGTACCTGCCTGTTGAGCAGGCAGTCAATGTGGCAAGCAGGTACTATCATGCCTGCCCTCCAAGCAGGCAGCCCGCTCGGCAAGCAGGAACAATATATGGTACCTGCCCAACAAGCAGGCAGCCCATAACACCTGCTCGCCAAGCAGGAGGGTACCTTAGTGCCTGTTTGACGGGCAAGTACCATAGTACCTACACGCCAAGCAGGCTGCCTGCTTGACAGGTAGGTACTATGGGCTACCTGCTTGACGTGCAGATATCATATTACCTCCTCGCCAAGCAGGCTGCTTGCTCAAGGGGCAGGTACAATACCTCTCGCCAAGCAAGCTGCCTGCTTGACGGGCAGGTAGAATACCTGTTCACCAAGCAGGCAGGTAGTATTGTACCTGCCCGTGGAGCAGGCAGCCTGCTTGGCGGGCGGGTAGTGCTGTAACTGCCCGTCGAGCAGACAGCCTGCTTGGCAAGCAGGTATTGTACTTGCCCGTCAAGCAGGGAATTGTACCTGCCCGTCAAGCAGGCAGCCTGCTTGGCGGGCAGGTTATTGGTCCTGCCTGTCGAGCAGGGAATTGTACCTGGCCGTCGAGCAGGCAGCCTTCTCGGTGAGCAGGTACAACAGGACCTGCCCATTGAGCAGGCTGCCTGCTTGGCAAGCAGGTACAATATTGCCTGCCCATCCAGCAGGCTGCCTGCTTGCCATGCAGATCAAGCAAGTTTCCTGCTTGCCAAGCCGGTCAAGCAAGCTGCCGGCTCGGCAAGCAGGTACTGCTGTACTTGCCCGCTGAGCAGTTAGCCAGGAGTGGGGGTTGAGATCAACTAATGAAAATGAATTGTTGGTTGATCTCATCTGATGGAACATTTCCATTGGTTTAAAAATCACCAATCCAAAATTGAGTCAGTGATTTTTGGGCCAATTATTCAGTCATACCTTGGTGTCTGTCACCTGAGGTTGCCCCAATGCAAGTTCAACTTGTTTCTGGAAGTGGGTTTAAGAGTCCTTGCTCAAGCTCTGAGTCACTGCCCCGAGTTCAGGGAACTTGCAGCGTCAGCCGCAGATTCCCTACACCCCGGGGGCAGTTCAACGTGATTGTCTCGTGAGGTGTGCCAAGGAAATCACGGGTCTTGGTTGCAGGGGCCAGGACCAAAAAAAGTTGGTCCAGAGGATCCTGTGATTTTCTCGCGCAGGCTCCCAGACAATGCCAGTGATGGCCACCACTCAAGTCATGGGACTCTCCTGGGAATTTCACGTCAACCTGGTCCCGGCTGTGGTGAAAACAACAAGACAACTGGGCCCCAAAAGATTAGACCGGGAATTGAACTCATTGCACCACAATGGTCATCGGCCTTGGGTTGTTCCAGGACCAACTGGGCCGGTGCCATGCCACTGCGCCACCAATGCATGGTTGCAAAGCACCAGCCAAAAAAATATATATATCCCGTTCAACTTCTTGGTTTTATTCGCTTCTCTTTTCCTTTTTTTTTTCTAAGTCGTTTCTGTTTTTTCATTTTTTTGTTTCTTACCAATGATGACCGGCACACTTTTCAGAGGGAAAAAACGGTCTGAGCTTGTTTTCAGGTGTAGTAAAACATATCAGAAATCACGTGAAAGACCTGTTGCAGAGCCGAGTTTTACTCGGCGCCGTGGTTGAGACGTTAGTCACCACCGGCCCGTCACATTCATGGATACAGGCTGATGTGAATTCCCCAACGGTTGCTTGTGATTATCACGATGGGGGTATTTGCACGTCGGAGGGGTTGGGCGACCCCTGATCACCCAGAAAACACGTCTCCCCCCCCCCCGGATTTGACATTGCTCTGTGCAAGTCACGGATGTGACCTGTCAAAAGTGCCCCCGCGGTGTACATAGTTATCATTGAACAGGGTGTCGCACTGCAGAATGCAACACGGCTTCCGCTCCGTGTATTTACATACACATATTTGACAAAATGGGGGGTGAATTGCGCAAGGTGACAAAATTCCTGTCAGGTGACGTAATTCTAGTCAGGTGACAACTGGGCTGGGGCGCGGGCTCAAACTTGAACGTCCATTACGTCAGCGTGATGAAATGCCAATTTTGTCACCTACTTTTTTTTTTTTTTTTTTTTTAAGTGCAGATTTGATTTGACATTGCGCACTATGCATCTTCAAGTATCTTTGTAATTGTATGTACACACATATATCTGAGGGTGGATTTTTTGCTAACATTCTGGCTAGATTAGTGCTATGCTAGGTTTGTTCACAATGGTTTCTTTGTAACGGGTATTGAAATTGAGAAGCGGAGTTTGGTGGGCCAAGGGGTTTTATAAAGTGGACAACTAATAAATGGTTTGCAAAGATGAAAGGGGATGTGTAGTTGTCCAAGGGTGGAAGGGGTAGCGGTCAGGGGTTGGGCTCGCCGGGATTCGAACACCGGACTCCGTACATTCTCCAATGTAAACTTATGCCTCACGCGGGAGACACCAAGCTTCCGTGGGTGATGTTTACCGCTAGGCCATCCGGGCCCTTTCACCTACTTGCGGGCTGTGTTGGCCATTCAATTCTTGTAATCAACTTGGCTCAATGTTTGCTAGTTCAACCCGCTTTATTTAGCCCTTGCCATTTCTTTCCAAGGGACTTTGATTTCTTGAAGTATCAATAACAAGTCATGCCAGTGGCATGTTTGTAAAAAATTAAAAAATTAAAAATAAAAACCCTTTTGAACAGCGACTTAGCGCTGTTGGCGTTCGCTCCTGCTCATTTGTCGGGACAAGGTTTTTTTTGGCAGCTTTTTGATATTCCCACACCAAGATCTAGGCTTTAAATCCATTGTCCCACGCAAAAAAACTTGGTCTTATGGGACAATGGATTTGTGAACCTTGGGAACTCAAGATTTAACATTTGTATTAAAAACGTTACAAACAGGTTCCCATAAACTTTTTGTTTTGCCGTGGTGTACAGTTGCGCGCGGCATTGCGCTGTACGGAGGTTTTGGTGAGGTCCCAAATGTTGGCTCAAGAAAATGCAAAAAACCCAAAATTTTTATGGCTTTTGAGGGGCTGAGACATCATTTAAATATTTTCTAAGCCCATATGGAAGCATTTAGCATTCTGTTTGAGGCTTTGGTATGTATTTAGGGCAATATATTGACCTAATTTTATGTACTCAAGCCTTGATTTAGGCTCCGGGTCCCAATAGTCCAGTGTAAAAATAAAAAAATAAAAAAATGGCTGGACCAAACAGGTTGCCCCTCATATTTTTAGAATCTACAGACTCTCAAAGCTCTAAAAATGTGGTCAGCTTGAGTGCTGGACCCCCGATGACAACGGGGTTTTCCCCCGCGTACCCAGAACAAGTTTTGCAGGCGGCTCCGTACAGCGGAATGCCGCGCGCAACTGTACACAGCGGGACGATTTCCCAACTCAGGGCGCGCCCCGAGGACGCTGCGGTCCCAGCCTGGTCACAGGACTGTGTGAAACGCACTAGGGGCGCCACCTGAGACACCGTCCCTGAGCCGGTCCCCATACCGCCCCTGCGCCGCCACGGGTCTCCGGGGCGGAACGGGTGCGCCACCGTGATGCGCCTGTAACCGGAGTCGTCACAGGCGGGCCCCGATGACAACCTTGCACAAGCTGCTTGGTACTGCCCCAGCGCCGCGACCGGTCTTGAGAGCGCAACGTAAGAACGCCCCGGTGTTGGCGATAGTTCCGCCCCTGGGCCGTCCTCGGTCACAGTGTCGGTACAAGGGCACAACAATGGCGCCCCTATAGCCGCATTGCTCCCAAGTTCATTCCTTGCAAAGTGCGTCAGAAGGAATCCTATTAAGCAAGTCGCGTGAAAAAGTGATTCCCATTGGGGTTTTTTTTTTGAAAAAAAAAAAGAACTTGTCCAAAAAAACAGTCAAGTGCGAGTAGTAAACTCGCGAAATGAGGGGACTAGTATCGCCATATTCCTAGAGCAATAAATGTCTGGTGACCAAGTTGTATCCACCTGCAGTAGTACCCAGGCCAGCTGCCTGGGGCTTCTGGTGTGGGTTCGAGCTGCGAGCAGCCTCTATATTTTGCGGCTGCAAGTTGGGCCAAGCTGTATGCCGTTTCGGTAAATTATCTTTGCCGCCGATGGGACGCGACGCAGTCGACAACATGACGACCCCCAGTCACGCATCGGTGACGTAAATCCGATGAGCGCACCATTGACGGTTCCCATTTGCCCAGTCCAAGGCGCTTCACCGGGGCGAAAAAAGGGCGGCCCAGTTGTCCCGCTGTGTAGGTGGACTTGCGTTGCGATTGGGATACCGGACCGTACTCGTGCGGGTCAATTTCGGATCGGGGAAATGAATCCGAGCGTCGTCAGGCTGGCAAGATCCCTCATCCGAAGCAAATTCCGCTTCATGCCACTCACATTTCCTTCATACCATGAACACCGCATCCACACTCTCACCCGCAGGCCGAGAACCCCAGCATCAGACACACAGGCAACACCAGCTCGAAGAATGGGGTGCCCATTGCTCTCTGACGACGTGCAATGTGCTCGACTTCTTGCCTCTCCAGTAAGTCTCTCCTGCTACTCGATATTTTGACCACTTGACTTACCAGTCCGTGCTGGATTTGATTAGGTGCCCAGAATGTCATCAGACATTTTGTTCGAGTCATTTCAAGCCGTCCCTCACTAGCTCAGATTCGGACCATCCCTGCGAACAGCTGATACTGAAAGTAAGCCCACTTTTCCATAAATGATCAATCTCAGCAGGGAGAAGACTCATTGACAAAGAGAACATCTTATCACACCAGCACAAGGAAAGAGAAAACTCACACACGCCGGTCAGGATACCGAACTCACTCGAAGCTACTCGGGATAAGAAATGTTCCTACATCAAATGCAAGACGATCATGTTAGCACCCATCAATTGTCCCGGCTGTAAACTCTCATACTGTCCCAGCCACCGTCTAGAACAGGACCATTTATGCAAATCCTCCAATGCATCCTCATCATCTGGATCCGGCTCGAACGTATTAGGAAAGAATGCCGCCAATTATTCCAACCTGGTCAAGAATTATCTGGTCGATTCTACCGCCTCCAAATCGAACCCTGCGCCTGTCCCTTCCTCTGCTTCAAAAACATCCCTTGAACATCAGAAGAACACGTCAACAGATCCCAATCCGTTCTCGCTCAAGCAGCATTTCTCGAAAATCAAATCCAACCAGCGGTCCAAAGCTGAACTCGAATCGCAGCAGAAAGCGCTCGAGTTCCGAATGAAGAATAAGTGCGTCTCAACTTTTCAGAACAAAGAAAACCGCCGAGAAAATATGAGAAACATACCCATTGAAGACTGACCTCCTGTAATCTTTCTTCGGAGAATAGCTTGTTGACGGAGAAAGACAAGCTCGAGATCGACCGATTGAACGAAGAAAGGCGTTCCAAGAAACCGCCCACATCGTTCAGAGAGAAGACCGCAGGGTCCAAAACGAGCTCATCGAACGACTGCTGCATCGTTTAAACTATATACCTTCCCACCCCTATATCCACCATCTTACCGTTCTTCTTCTACACAGCATCCTGTATCTTGTCCACCCCCCTCCACCCCTTGTCATCTGTTGCTTCCACACCACCGTTTACCCTCGTCTTTCTCCTAATATCCCCATCCTTTTTCTTTTTTATCTATCTACCTATCCATCTGTGTGTATATGCATACTTGTAATATCTCGTGAACATTGCATCCTTGAGGAAAGCGGCTGTAAATCTATATACCTTACTTATCTATAATCCAATCTTTGTTACAGAACTGTATGATGCCGCCTCCTGCAATTACATGTGCTGTTTTGATGGCTACCCTTGGGCCTTTGCTTCATGGATACGCCAACCAGAAACCCACTGACTATTCAACATGCTGACCTCAGATTTGTGAAAATAGGTGTTTGGAAGACTTCCTTTCCGGGTTGTATGTACAGAAAAGTATTTCTTTATATATCGGAACACTTACAGACGGTTTTTTTCCTCCAAAAAATATGAATCATGACTTTCATAAACCTGGTTGTACATGGTTTCACTGAAATGGAGTGTTGACAATTGTATCCTTTGCGAGGTGATGAGGGGCATGGCAAAGAACCCACCTGAGAATTTGAACAATGCTAGGCTTGATCAACATGCATACTTTTTTCTTCTACTCTCTTCACATCTTCAAACCTGGTTGATTAGGTCAACCATGGCATGTTTTGTTTGCGGTCTTGACGCGTCGTCCAGTTGAGACGCGTGATGTCATCGTGGATTTGTGAACCATGACTTGGGGCGATCTACGCAGTGCGCCATCATCGATGCATCTCTCACCCACACGTATAAGCCACCACCATGTCCACTCCATCCAACAACGGAGGACGTCTGCGCATGGAGCCGTCATCGGCACTCGACATGAGCAGCAGGTCCATGGTTTTCCCCAGCTCATCAGCGGAGCATCCAACGAGCAATGCTGCACCCCGATCAGGAGCAAGTCTTTTGATTGGACCTAGCAAATATAATAGAAACACATTAAGTTGGTTATGAAGGACAGCAAAAAGAATTGTTTATGTGTGTATCTAGTTTAGGGTTAGCAAGAAATTTAATATAACTTTGCAACCATTGCAAAAAGAGCCACATATAAGCTCTGGGTAATCCATGGCATTGCCAATGGTGTGGAACAAATAGGAAAAGGAAGTGAAGTTTCTTTCTGGAAGTCAATGGGGCTCACTGAATGTTGATCCCTTAAGTATTCTACCTCATGATTTGCTTCCAAGAGTTTCTTGGAAACTTGGAAAAGAACTACATATAGAAAAGCACTGACTGGAAACCATATAGCCTTGGCACTGGTTAAGTCTTGTGCAGAGGTGAAAGAAGAATCAAAACCTTCAGTAAACAACCTCCTTTATTTTTTTGGAGATCTGCATCCTTTTTTCATGCAGATGAAGCACAGGAGTTGGAAGGGGAAATGGTGCAGCCAGTTATTTTTACTCACTGGATCACCATGAAAAAACAATTGTCACTTGATATCAAGTGACATTACTCAACTTTGGTTACAGCTTCAAAGCTACTCCATTCCTACTCATAATTTAATTTTGGTCTTCTTGATGTTCATTTTGAAAGAATTCAGCAAAAAATGAGCATCAGCTCAGCGCTCACTGCAGTAAAGCTCAGCCTGCTCAGCAGTTCAGCTCATAGCCAACTTTGGTGCAGTTCATGGCCCAGGGTGGCCAGGAGCTTGGCATTTACTGTGGCATTGCTCAGCTCCCATTGTACCAAAGTTCAGGGATCCCCATGAAATAGATCAGTTCTCATTGAAACTGAGCAGAATTCATTCTACATAGTTTTAGGAAAAGAAAAGGTCTGTATAGATTGTGGGTAGCTGGCTGGAGTTGGCCAGATGTCACTTGATATCAAGTGACAATTTTTTTTTCATGGTGGATAGATATAGTACACCAAATCAAAAATACTGAGGCCCCTTTTGGCTGCCCTCAATTTTCATAACATAAGTTCCCATTTATCTCAGGGGTGGACAGGGTATTTTGGGTAAACCAAAAGGTTTTTGGCTTGTGGTTGTAACAATGGTCATGGAATGCAATGTAACAACAAATGATGACTAATAATGGCTGAGTTGTGTTTTATAGATGGCAAACGGCACCCAGGTACCCGTGGTGGGTGCAGGTACCTTCCTGAAATTCTGGACAAACTGGGCATCTGCACCTTCACAGGCCAGGTGCAGGTGGCAGTTACTTGTGGGTACCCACCCTTTCAGTGAGCCCAGTGAGCTCACCAAGTTGGAAAACCAGTATATGCTGGTCATTGAGCTTGGTGAGCTGAAGGAGCTTGCTGCCAAGCTTGGTGAGATCAGCGAGCTCAATGACAAGCTTGGTGAGCTCAGAGAGCTCAATTACAAGCTTGGTGAGCTCAGAAAGCTCAATTCCAAGCTCGGTGAGCTCACCAGCCCTGGTCATCAAGCTTGGTGAGCCGCCTGTCATAACCTTGAATTTATGATGCTGTATGCCAGAATCTCACACTTGGGTTTATATTCCCAGCCAAGGCATTTATTTTGGTCCAACCCAAAAAAAAATGTGTTATAAGTCAGCTGTCTTGCTTTTGACCCTTGCTTATGCTGGCATATGGCATTTTGGACCAGCCAAAGGGGGCCTGAGCCAGGCAAGAATACTATAACTTCAACCAGTACATCATAGTTGCAGACATTTAACTCATGGACAGCAACTTGACATCACATGGTTATTGCCAAAAATCCCTTCAAACTGTTATTTCCTGCAACCAACACTGGGTAGTTATGGCACCAGCAATGGTAACGGAACAATATTGTAATGAATTTTGAGATGTTACAGTAGAAAAAATCACTGGTTACTCAATGACAGGTGACATCAAGCAAACTCTCATTGTCTACCTGTGAAGTACCCAGCTTGTTCAAACAAAGATACCCATAGAGGAAAAAGGGGCCATTGTAATCATCTGATGGTAAAACCACAGCAGGATCAACCAATGTTGTGTGATGTCCCCTGACATCATGTGAAAATTTAGTTGTGGTGGTGTTTGACAGCTATTTCTATGAGATGTTGGTCCAAAATGGCCCAAATCACTATGAATGTGCTGATAGAACAATTTAAAGGACTATTACTAGTCCTACCCCAATAGAATGATGGGTTAGTTCTGCACTCCTGTTACGCCAAAAGTTGATATACAACAGTTTGGGTAGGAGAACAACTATAAATAGTTGTTATTTTGAAGCTATAAAGCAACAAAAGGATAATAGTAGGAAAGCACGTGACAGAATGGCTGCAGGCAGAGGTGGCGGTCTTTCAGCTACTATTTTTAAGGAGGATTTAGGCGCAGTAATTGGGGATAATAATGCAGGCTAAAAGCTCCAGTGGGAAAGGATTTAGATAGAGGAACACTACTCTAAAAGTAGGAGGAGAATACTCACTTATACTGAGTTTATAACTAAGTATGTGGGTGAATAGGCTGAGTAATCCATCTTTGGGCGTCAGAGGCCTTCCTTTTAAGGCCTAGAGGTCCCTTTGGGCGCCATGAGGAGCCTCTGGGAGTTTAAACAAGCCAGGGAATGAGCACAAACTTCTACGTGAAGATTTGTGGCCAATTCTATGGATGTGAAAATTTATTATCCTGTCCCCATGACATCATGAGTATATTTATCAAACATTCACTCATGAAGCCACACTAATAATTAGGATAATGAATTGAAGAATTTACCCACACTTTCATGGGAAAGGGTAATTCTATTTCTACAATAAGGGAATATCTACTAAGTAGTATATTTCCCATAGAAATAAATTCTCAGCCAAGGAAGACAAGGTTTGTATTGTTTCACAATCTTGTTTATGTTCTTTCTCTGCGCCAAAAATATGCTTATACTATGTATTAGCATGTTAAATATTTTACATTTTAATGTTTTGTAGTAGTTTCTCCGTGGTACTTTGAGAATGGCCAAAGTACCATAAGGAGTAATAATTCAGAGGTACTCTCAGTGGGTAACCCTACATAAATTTACATCAGAAATCCATTTCTGCAATAATATTCAAGGATTTATTAATATTACAGAAGATATAAGTGAGTTGAATATAAAATAGCAGTCCTTTGGATACTTTGAAGTATCTCTAGGGCTGACACTCCCTACCACTAAAAAAGGATTAATCAAAAGATTAATTCTTAGTATTCTTATGTCTCCTGAGGTACTTCTCAGAATTTGGGATATCTTTAGCTGGTAGCCACTCATCCTCATGGATTGGATTCCTGTACCGGACTAAATATAATTTTTCCTTGACTCCCCTCATAACGTTCTCCTTAAGTATTTTATGAACAACTTTAACTTCAGGAGGTTCTAATGGGGGTAGCTCCTGTTCAGGTACTACTTTCCTCAGGGGGAATAGGTCTGCTTCTGCTTCAGTATAGTGTTTCAGAAGGCTGACAGGGAAGGTTGGGTGTTTCTTTTCTAGTTCCCCAGAAAGTTCAACTTCCACAGCATTGTCGCCATGGAGGGCTTTGACTACAAAGGGACCTACAAAGGCATTTTTAAGCTTCTTAGGGCCTTTAATATTATTAAAGTTCACTGTAGATATCAACACGAGGTCACCAATTTTAAATGTAGGCAACTTGTGTTTCTTATCCCACTTCTATTTACTATATCGGAAGGCGTCATCCATACATCTCTGTGCATGGTTCCTGGCTTTATCCAGCATGGATTTAAAGCTGGCAGCTGTAGGGTGGATGTCAATCAAATCTTTCCTCAGGCTATCTTGAGGTAATCTTGGGTTCCATCCTTTCTCCAGCAAGGAGGGTGTTTTGCCTGTGGAGGCATGTGTGGAGGTTCTATATGCTAGTTCAAGTTCTGGCAGTATGGTCACCCAATCATGAGTAAATCCATCAGAATCTTTAAATTCCAGCCCATAAGCACAGAATCTTCTAAGCATGTCTTCCAGGGTTTGGATCATTCTTTCAGCTAGTCCATCTGTCTGTGGGTGGTAGGCAGTGGAGAAAGCTAGCTTAGTACCAAATAATTGGTACAGATTAGTCCACAGTTCAGAAGTGAACTTGGGGTCCCTATCACTGATTATGGTTTTGAATAGGCCAGTCCAAGATATCACTCTGTTCCAGATCATAAGAGCCGTATCCATGGCTGTGTCATCTTTGTGACATGGGAGGAAGATGGGAGTTTTGCTAAATCTGTCAACAACAACTAGACAAGCATTATAGTTCTTCTTGCCTCCAGGTGGCAACCCTGTGACCCAGTCCATATTCACTGTTTCCCAGGGCATGGTGGGTTCTTCAATTTTCATCGTGTGTCCAAACCTCTTGCCTGTGGCTTTGTTAGCTCTCTGGCATCTGTCACATGATGAGCAGTAGGTTTGTACATCATTTCTCCAGCCTGGCCACCAAGCTGTATTTTTAATCCTATCCTCAGTTCTGTCTGTACTAAGATGTCCAGAAAAATTAGAGTCGTGACACTCATACAGGATAGTATTAATGATAGTTCTGTCTGTGACAGTTAAAACACATGTGTGTTTACTTCTGTGATATATGATACCATCAAACAGGTGAAACCTCCCTTCTAAGTAAGATTTCTTCCAATCAGGGTCCAGGGAATTTACTAATTCCTCATCTTTCTGATCTGTTTTCAGGATTTGGACCAAGATAGTGCAGTTCTTATCCTGCTTATAACTCTGTCTGATGTTTTCAAAGAATTCATCTTCTAAATCCGTGATGCTTATACCCATTATAGGCATTTGCTCCACATCTTCAGGAACCCAGGCTGGGTTGTCAGGAGTATTAGGTAAGGACCACCTGCTCAGTCCATCAGCATTTTTATGCAAAGTACCTGCTTTATGGATTATGGTCATATTGCCTCTATATTCCTGGATTGCAATTTGCCACCTCAACATATGCCTATTGGGTGTACTCATGTTCAGCAGGGATTTCAAAGCGGTACAATCTGTAATAACTTCAAAAACACTACCATCCAAGTAATAATGCAGTTTTTCCAGTGCCCACACCAAGCACAGGCATTCTAATTGACTAGCTCCATATCTCCTCTCAGAGTTCTTTAATTGTCTAGAAATAAAGCATATGGGTCCTTCTACAGGCATATCATCAATAATCTGGAGTTGGTGCAATGCTGCTCCTAGACCTTCCATAGAAGCATCCACGTATAATCTGAAAGGTTTGTGGAAGTCAGGCATTAACAGAAGTGGGGCATTGGTGAGGTGCTCCTTGATCTTCTGAAAAGCTTGCACCCTCTCATGGGTCATTTCAAAGCCTGCATCATTGGAACAGATTTCATACAGACTTCTAGCCAAGGCTGCAAAACCCTCAAGGTGTTGTCTGTAATAACTAGCAAAACCAAGGAAGCTCTGTAACTCCTTTTTGGTTGTGGGGGTAGGTTTTTTCATCACTGCTGCTACCTTATTTTGATCAATGCAAAGGGAAAGTCCCAAAACTACATGGCCTAAGGCTGTTAGTTCCCGGAATCCAAATGCACATTTCTTTAGAGAAATCTTGAGGTTAACCTTGATTACTTTCTTAAGAACTAGAGTTAATCTGGCCATATGTTCTTCCCATGTGGATGAGCATATTATGATGTCATCAATGTAAACAATGAGCCATCCTTCTGATAATTCAGCAGTAAAGATTGAGTTCATCATCCTCTGGAAGTGGGAAGGGGCATTTTTGATCCCAAAGGGCATCCTCAAATATTCATACACACCTTTATGAGTAATAATCCTGAGATACTTTCTAGCTCTCTCAGTCACTCTGTTTTGATGAAATCCTTTCAGTGCATCCATACTGGTGATGTACTTTGCTTTGGCTATATTAGTCAAAGTTTCAGCAATCCTAGGAATGGGGTATCTGTCAGGAACTGTATAATTGTTCAGAGATCTGAAATCTCCCACCATCCTGGACTTGTCATTATGCCAAGCAATGATTACTGGAGTGGTGATCTCCTGTCAGGCTACGTGATGCCAAGGACTGAACCTTCTAGCTACACGGCCGGCAAAATAAATAGATAAGGTTATAAAAAATATAAAATAATATTTTTTATGAGTTTTGGGAATTTTAGAGTCCTTTTGGGACGTGGAAATAATAATAAAAATGAGGATTTTGCGGAATATGTAATATTCCAGAGGGGCCTGCAAGCAGGGGTGTTTTGGGGTGCCCTCTAATAATCAGGACCTGTAAACAGGGTGGTTTTGACTTGTAACCTGATCTTCTGGGGCCTGCAAGCAGGGTTGTTTATTGTGCCCAGGATATATGGTGGGGAGGAATTGGTAACAAGAAAGATACTCACTATTTCTTGTTACAGAAATCCTCCAAGGTGGGTGTAGAGTAACAGAAGTGGCTGGTGATGATGGTGAGTGTTCTGTTGACGCTGGAAGAGGGCTAAATAATATACTGAAGGTTCACAAGGTTGGACACAAGGCTATAAGCTAGTGGACAATGCTGAGTGATAATTTTCAGTGGTAATGATCAAGCTGGGGAATCCTCAAAAGGGGAGACTCAAGGGTCTTTAAATATTCTTCAGAGACCCTTGGGGACGAACTCTGAAAGCTTGAATATAGCAGGGGGCTGATCTTAGATCAACAATTCTATTGAGTGGATCATTTGGTAGATCTTCCTTGGGCCAGATCAGTAGGAGATCCGTGTGAGTAATGGATCTTTATTGATGATCACATTTGTATGGCACTTTCCCAGAGCTAGTAGATCTTATGATGTCATTAGCATTTTCGTCTCTGGGGCCTGTTACATGTGTTAAAGGTTTTGTACATGTGTGACAGGTCTTTTGTAGTTATTTTATTTATTTGTTATAAGTGTTTTTTGTTATATTGTATAAGTCCTAGAAGGAGTTATATTTGAGGGGTCATTTTGGTGAGTGACCCTAGGTTAATTTTAGTGTAGAATCCATTTCTGAACCCCTTTTTACAGTATTGTTATTAGTTTAGTAGTTATTAATTATTTTGTTATATCTTTTGTTACTTTTGTTATTATGTTGGCTTGTCTCTTACATAGTAGCAAGCTGACATTCCCTACCTCTAAGATGAGTCTTCTAGACTCAGAACGAAAAATGTTAATTCCTTTTGCTAGCTCTATAGTTTCTCAAGTGAATAGCTCCATCAGGGATGTTATTTTCAGGTAGCCATTCATCTTTGTCTGCTGATTGATTTTTCCATCTAATCAGGTATAGTCTAGTGTCTTTTCCATTAATCCTTTCTTTCTTTTCTTTTAGGATTTTATGTACTTTCAATTTTTCTTTCTCAGGTGTCTCTAGTAGTGGCAATGGTTGTCGTGTCACTTCTTCCTCTGGCCTATTTTCATAAGGTTTGACTAAGCTGACTGGGAATACTGGGTGTTTTCTGGACAGTTCTTCACTGAGAATCACTTCTACGGCATTCTTCCCATGAAGTTTGACAATAGTGAAAGGTCCAACAAAAGAAGGTTTGAGTTTCTTATTTCCTCCAAGGTTGTTAAAGTTGACAGTAGATAATAGAATTTTATCACCTATTTTGAACTCAGGTTCTCTATGTCCTTTATCCCACCTCTGTTTATTATACTCCACTGCTTCTTGTACACATCTGTTGGCGTGGGCATGTGTTATATCAAGCATACTCTTGAAGTCCAAAGCTGTAGGGTGGACATTTGGTAGTTTATTGTTGATGTTATCCTTAGGGAGTCTAGGGATCCAGCCTCTTTCAAGAATGTAAGGTGCTTCTTTGGTGGTGGAATGTTTACTACTGTTTTATGCTACTTCTAGAGCTGGAAGTAAACTGACCCAATCATGAGTGTAACCATCTTTATTCTTGAATTCTAATCCAAAGGAGCAGAATCTCCTGATCATTTCCTCAAGGGTTTGGATCATCCTTTCAGCTAGGCCATCAGTCTGAGGATGATAGGCTGTGGAGAAGGCTAGCTTTGTGCCTAGCATATCATGAAGATTCCTCCAGAATTCTGAAGTGAACTTAGGGTCACGGTCACTGATGATTATTTTGGGTATACCCACATCAGCCATGATTCTGTTCCAGAAGAGAATAGCTACTTCCATGGCTGTATCATCTTTGTGGTTGGGTATGAATCTAGCTCTTTTGGAGAATCTGTCTACTACAACTAGAACTGAGTTGTATGAATAGGATCCTCCAGGTGGTAATCCAGTGACAAAGTCCATGTTGATAATTTCCCATCTTGTGGAGGGTTCTTGGATAGCTTGGAGCAGGCCATATCTTTTACCTGTTTGTTTGTTAGATTTCTGGCACGTATCACAGGTTGATATATACTGATGGACTTGGTTCTTCCATCCAACCCACCATGCTGTTTGTTTGACTCTTTCTATTGTTCTTTCTGCTGATAGATGTCCTGCTGAAACAATGTCATGGCACTCATGTAATACATTCTTAATCTGGGTTTCATCTGTAAGTACAAGGATGCTATAATGTCTATTCCTAAAATACAGTAGTCCCTCTAGGAGGGTGAATTGTCCATCCTTGTAGTGTTTAGAAAGTGTATCTGGTAGACTTGCTATTAGTTCAGGGGAGCTGTTATCATTGCTTAGGATATTAATAAGTTTAAGCAATTCACAGTCTGCATTGTAGCTTTGTCTAACCATTTCATAGAAAGCATCGTCTAAGTCACATATATGTATCCCTAATATAGGAAAGATATCATCATCTTCTGGGTCATAGGCTGGGTTGTCAGGTGTGTTGGGGAGAGCCCATCTGCTTAATCCATCTGCGTTTTTATGTTTGGCGCCTTCTTTATGGATGATGGTCATTTGTCCTCTATATTGTTGGATAGCTATTTGCCATCTGAGCATGTGTCTGTTGGGACTCTTCATGTTGACCAGAGTCTTGACAGCTGTGCAATCTGTGATAACCACAAAGGTAGAACCCTCTAAGTAGTAATGCAATTTCTCTAGCGCCCATACTAATGCTAGGCATTCCATTTGGCTTGCTCCGTATCTTTGTTCAGTTTTCTTGATTTGTCTGGATATAAATACTATTGGTTTCTCTGTTTTTATATCATCTATAAGAAATTCTTGATGTAAAGCAGCTCCTAGACCATCTAGACAGGCATCTATGTAGAGGATAAAGGGTAAGTTATAGTCTGGTTGGGCGAGGACTGGGGCTGTGGTGAGTAATTTTTTTAGTTCCTCAAAATTCATCACTCTATCATATGTCATTTCAAACAAGGTGTCATTATTACAGAGTTCATATAAATTTTTGCTAAAATTAGCAAATTTAGGAATATGAGATCTATAATAACTACAGAATCCTAAGAAAGACATAATTTCTTTCCTATTCTGTGGCATATCTTTCTTTAAAACTGCTGCTACTTTGTTTTGGTCAACTGCCAAAGTCAAACCTGAAACTATGTGGCCTAGTGCTTTAAGTTCTCCATAGCCAAAGTTACACTTTTTCATAGACATTTTTAGTCCTGCTTCGGCAGCTTTGTCAAGTACCAAAGCTATCTTCTCTTTATGGGTATCCCAGTCATCAGAATAGATAATGATGTCATCTATGTATATCATCATCCAGTTCTGTCTTATGTAAGAGCCAAAGATTGAGTCCATCATTCTTTGGAAGTGAGAAGGGGCATTCTTAATCCCAAAAGGCATTCTGAGATACTCATAAATGCCTAGATGACATATGATCCTCAAGTATTGTCTGCTATCAGGGTCTATAGGGATTTGGTGAAAACCTTTGAGTACGTCCATGGTAGTGATATACTTGGCTTTAGACAAGTTATGCAAGGAATGATCAATCCTAGGGATGGGATAATAATCAGGCTTGGTGTAATTGTTTAGGGCTCTGAAATCTCCTACCATCCTGGATTTATCATTATGCCAGGCTATCATAACAGGAGTGGTGATCTCCACTTGTTCATTGTGGCCTACTTTACGGATGACTTTCAATTCTAGGAGTTCCTTGATGTGTGTTTCTAAGGCTTCTCTGGATTTGGGGCTAGAGGGATAAGGGGGTCTTCTGAGGAGAGGAGGGTACGGACGTTGGACAGTCAGCTCAAGTTTCATATCATGTCCTTTAATGTTGCCTATGGGCTCATCTGTAGTACAGAAAGCTTCTTTGTACTCACAGCATATGTGTAATACTTCTTGTTTTTGATTATCTGACAAGATATCACTAACTGCTGCTTGTTTGAAGTATTCTTTATCAAAGGCTTCCAGTTCTTTTTCCTGATGTTTTGATGTGTATCTCTTGTCTTCTATAACAGAGTTGATGTTACATATATGAAATTTCCTTTTCCAATCTCCTCCAATAGTATAACATCTGTCTTTGCTCTGAAAGATATCAATCCCATACATGCAGAAGGTGTCATTTCCTAGGATCAAGTAATTACATATAGCATCTTCAAAGACAACAAATTCAACTAAGAGTCTGATAGAGCCTTTGACGTGTGGAAATACCAGTGGCATGGAGATGATACCAATGGGCTTCATAGTGGTACTACAGCTGCTGAATTTAGCTTTGGGTACTGGAAGGAGGTGATGCTTCCAGTCTGGGTAATATTCATCTAAGAAAGTACTACTGGTGCATGAGCAGAAGGCACCTATGTCTAGGAGGACTTTGACTTCCTTTCTTTGGAACAACACAAATGTGTAGCTAGTTCTACCTAACGTATAATTCATTCCTTGAGCAGGTTTATTGGTCATAAGTTTGGCGTCAGAAATATGTCCTACTTCCATGGTGTTATCCCATCTAAGGGGTAGGTTAGAATCTCCTTGGATGGCATTTATTTCTACTTTATTGCCTATATCAGCTTGAATAACCATAATACCATTGGTCTGAATGATTTCAAATTGAGATCTAGTATCTTCATCCTCTTCTGACTCAGTACAAACATTGTTATCATTATGGTCTTCTTCACTTTCAGCACTGATGTTATTAATATTTCTCCTGGGATGGGGGCAATCTGGTCTTTTATGTCCCTTTTCCCTACAGTTATGGCATTCTGGAATGGGAGCTTTCTTAGGGTAGTCCTCTTTTTTTTCCTTAATTTCTTTGGATTTCTCTCCTTCTGGGATGTTATTAGAGGTTCTATCTTTGAATTTCCTATTCATACCTGTCATTTCCACTACTTCTTCAATGGTAGCTACCAGGTTAGACAGATCTGTATCTAGGTTCATTCTGCATCTGACTGCATGTTCAAGATGTCCCCTACATTTATCTAGGATTTTCTCATTCATGTCTTCTTGCGTTAAATTTTTATAGATACATTCAAGTCTTCTCTTTTGGACCAGGCACCAATCATGGGCATTATGTTTGGTGGGGTCAAATTGGTCTGTTTCAAAGGCTTTCCTAATCTTTTTACGCCAAATCCTAGTTCCAAATTGAGCATGGATGAGTTTCTTCCAGGTTGTCCAGTCTTGTAACCCAATAGCTGCTTGTTTAGTAATGAACCAGTCTAAGGCTAATCCTTTGAATAATCTGGGTAATCTGACTAGTACTATTTCATCAGTAGTTTGGAAAGAAGTTACTATATGATCAATGTAATTAATAAATGTAATGTGGTCATATTCTCCTGCTCCTGAGAACTTTGGCCAATCTTTTACAGGGGGTAATAATTTATTAATATCTCTATTATCTGACTTAATAAAAGGAGAGGGATTATTTCTGGGGTTCTCAGCTGATGAGTTGGATGGAGAGTCCTCAGGAAGAGGTGAAAGAGGAGGGACACTACCATCACCAGGATTATTCACTGGTTTGGGGGAAGGATGTTGGTTTTCTGTCATGTTACTCAACTGTGTTAAAGATACTTTTACATCCCTAATGTCATTCTTCATCATATTCATTTCAGAAGAGAACATTTGGAACAACTGTTGCATTTGATGGACAATAACAGAGTTTTGTTCTAGGATTAATTTATTAATTTTATCAAATTCTTTCTGACTTTTGACTTGGTTTTCAACAATAATATCTTGTTGTATTATGGCAGTCATCTGATCAACATTG
Source organism: Puccinia coronata f. sp. avenae (assembly GCA_002873125.1). NCBI lineage: Eukaryota > Fungi > Basidiomycota > Pucciniomycetes > Pucciniales > Pucciniaceae > Puccinia > Puccinia coronata. The sequence goes on along the minus strand of PGCI01000486.1, from coordinate 3,695 downwards.
TTGTTAATATTCTCTTCTATTTCTTTTAAATTATTGTTAAATGTTTTTTCATTGTTTTGTATTTTATTGTTAATATTTGTTTCCAGCTCTGTAATTTTGTTGTTCAGAGAACTCACTTTGTTGTTATTAATCAAACCTAAGTCATTGTTCTTGATTAAGGAACTGTTGATTCTCTCATTGGTGTTAATATTAACTAGTCCTAGCTCATTGAGTTTAGCTAGAGAATCAATTATTCTTTCATTTGTCTCTAAGACATGTTTTGGCTCGGAGGGACTTGGAGTAGATAAGTTTTTTATTTCATTCATAGTTAATTTGCATTTCTCGTCAATTTTCTTAAGAACAGTAGTTACATGACTTCGGCTATTGTGATCAAGAGTAGATAAATTGGAATGGATAGAAGAGAGGTGTTCAATGATGAGAGAGGGAAGGGGGTCATCCACTATCCTCTCTTGGTCGCTTTGTACAGACTGCGGACGGCCGAGGCGATGTCCGCTACCTCGGCCCAAGTGTCCTGGTCGTCGTATTTCATGCGGCGGTAGACTGAAGATTTCGGTTTGCCTTCTCGCTTGGCTTGAGGAGGGAATATCGCTCGTTTGACGTCCCATGGGTTCCATCCCTTGACGTAAGATTCGATCTCGTTGTTCGGGATCAGCTTCTGTAAGCTTTTTTGATTCTCTTGCGCCCGGGTTAGCAGTGTCTTCATGTCGGTCGAATTGCCGTCCTTCTGAGCTTGGAGGAATCTCGCGTGTATCGCTACATGGTCCTTGACCATGACTCGGACTTGGTCGGTCTTGCTGAGCAAGGAAATCTCGTCGGTCGGATTCTCTTGATGGGTGATTATTACTAAGTCGTCGTCTTTGGATGTCGGGGGTGAAAGGGTAGCTCCCGACGAGATCGGGGATTGATCTATTTCCATCGCCGATGATCGTTCTTTCGGTGGGTCCACTCTCTTGATCCGAGGAAGAGTCATCGCTTTGACTCGGGCTGCGAGATCGGTCGTCGAGCTGACCGTTTCTTTTGCGTGGTCTTGTTGCGGGAGGGAGGAGTCCTGCGAGTTCGGGTCGTCTAGATCTGGTACTCATTGTATAGATCAGTTAATATAGTAGACTCGTAAGGGTGAGATAGGATAGAGACTGAGCTTACCGTAATCGAGGAAATCTTCGTTCGCTTCGGTTTCCTCTATATTACTGTTAGTCGCGGGTACGGTATCCTTGTTGGCGTAGTTAGATACTAAGCGGCTAGGGTTCGCTGAGGGGACGTTCGCGATTAGACTTCCGGAGTTAGCGGTAGTTAGGAAGGGAGTGGTCGCGGGAGGATTCACTGTAGATAGTAATAGTTAGTTTTTACGGAGGTTAATATAAATGAGTGAAACAGAAGACTCACTCCTTTCTAGGTATCGTTGGCGTCTAGTTTCTGCGTGGGATCTAACCAGATTGTTGAATGCTATCTGGTATTCGAGATCGAGATCTTTCTGTTCTTCGATTCGGCTGAGAGCAATCGAGAGTTTCGCTTCGTATGGTAATAGGTCGTAGGGAGAGGGTTCGATAGACGCGATGTAATGTTCTTTTTCTTGAGTCAGTCGGTCGATCCAGTATTTAACTAGCTGGGCTGTCTCGTTAGGCGTCACTACAACCGAGATACAGAGGTTTTTTAGTTTGTAGTCTTAGTAGATGGGATAGTAGAAGGAAGGAAACGAACCTTTTACTTAGGTCGGCTCTTTTATCTCCGGGATAAAAGAGTTGAATAGGAGAATATACGTCCAAAAAGATGATGATATGTCCTATAGCGGGGTAGATAGATTGAGTTAGTGTTGATGAAGAGGTGTAGTAGGTTAGGATTCTAATTGTTAGGATGGGAATGATGAGCGTACTTACTGGTTAGTGGGTTATATTGCTGGTAGGTAGATAGTTTCGGATATCGATGGGTATCGCTAGGATACTGGAGAGGCAAGATGCGTAGAAAGGTTGGTGTTTGTTCGAGGTCGGGGTGAGGTATAAGGGTTGTGAGTGGTAGAGGGTGAGATTTGAACTGGTGGAATGTCCTCCGCCTTCGGAGATGGGAAGGTAGAAGAATCACGGAACTTTAGTTCAGTTTCACGGGTTTTGAAGTTTAGACGCGCGCGGCAGAAACACGGCAGAAATGAAAAAAGCGGGTTTTTATCTTTTGGGTAAAAGATAAAAATATTTCCCGGCCAGACCCCCAATTGTCAGGCTACGTGATGCCAAGGACTGAACCTTCTAGCTACACGGCCGGCAAAATAAATAGATAAGGTTATAAAAAATATAAAATAATATTTTTTATGAGTTTTGGGAATTTTAGAGTCCTTTTGGGACGTGGAAATAATAATAAAAATGAGGATTTTGCGGAATATGTAATATTCCAGAGGGGCCTGCAAGCAGGGGTGTTTTGGGGTGCCCTCTAATAATCAGGACCTGTAAACAGGGTGGTTTTGACTTGTAACCTGATCTTCTGGGGCCTGCAAGCAGGGGTGTTTATTGTGCCCAGGATATATGGTGGGGAGGAATTGGTAACAAGAAAGATACTCACTATTTCTTGTTACAGAAATCCTCCAAGGTGGGTGACAGAGTAACAGAAGTGGCTGGTGATGATGGTGAGTGTTCTGTTGACGCTGGAAGAGGGCTAAATAATATACTGAAGGTTCACAAGGTTGGACACAAGGCTATAAGCTAGTGGACAATGCTGAGTGATAATTTTCAGTGGTAATGATCAAGCTGGGGAATCCTCAAAAGGGGAGACTCAAGGGTCTTTAAATATTCTTCAGAGACCCTTGGGGACGAACTCTGAAAGCTTGAATATAGCAGGGGGCTGATCTTAGATCAACAATTCTATTGAGTGGATCATTTGGTAGATCTTCCTTGGGCCAGATCAGTAGGAGATCCGTGTGAGTAATGGATCTTTATTGATGATCACATTTGTATGGCACTTTCCCAGAGCTAGTAGATCTTATGATGTCATTAGCATTTTCGTCTCTGGGGCCTGTTACATGTGTTAAAGGTTTTGTACATGTGTGACAGGTCTTTTGTAGTTATTTTATTTATTTGTTATAAGTGTTTTTTGTTATATTGTATAAGTCCTAGAAGGAGTTATATTTGAGGGGTCATTTTGGTGAGTGAACCTAGGTTAATTTTAGTGTAGAATCCATTTCTGAACCCATTTTTACAGTATTGTTATTAGTTTAGTAGTTATTAATTATTTTGTTATATCTTTTGTTACTTTTGTTATTATGTTGGCTTGTCTCTTACATAGTAGCAAGCTGACATCTCCACTTCTTCATTATGACCAATCTTCCTCAAGACATTAAGTCTGATCAGTTCATTGATGTGTTTTTCTAATTCTACTCTGGCTCTGGGGCTGGCAGGGTAGGCTGGTCTTCTCAACAGAGGAGGGTATGGTCTTTCAATATTTAATGTGATATCTACTTCATGACCTATCACAGCTCCTAGAGGTTCTGTTTCAGAAGCAAAAGCATCCTGATGTTTGAATAACATCTCATTCAACTGTAATACTTGATCAGCACGGAGTTCATCACAAATTTTAGATTGTTTCAATTGTGATTCTACAAACTCCTCAAATGCAGGATTTCTGGTAATTTCCTGGATTGCTATCCTATCTTTATTCTTAAAAAGGAATTTCTTCCTTTTATTATCATTTCCTATGGTAAAGTATCTCTCTCT
>PGCI01000485.1:0-47789 GCA_002873125.1 Puccinia coronata f. sp. avenae | reverse complement strand
TAGACTGGAATTATGGGCGGGGCTAGTTTGGTGTATGCTGGAATGCGCAACCTTCTGTAGAACCGGTGTAGAATCCAAAAAACTTTTGAATGCTGCTTGGTTGGTCTGGAACTTCTGGATTTGATTCAGTATCCATCGGAGTTGGCCTGCAAAACACTCCCCCCCAATGAGTTCTCGGACATCACCCAGGCTTTCGATTTGGCTATAGTTGATGGTCAGGTTTTTTGCTTCATCAGGACCAAAGAGATCGTCCATGTCAAGCTCACCAGCACTAACATCTAAGCTATTGTAATATTCTTTCAAGTCGCTAAGAAGAATCTGTTGGTATGTATCTAGCTCGGCTGTCTCGGTTTCTGTGAACTTTCTTTTCCTTTGGGAAGATCGTTGTGCAGGATACTTGGACTTGAGATCCACATCAAATGGTTGTGTGAATTTATTGGCCATAATGTCATCAAAATTTGTCTTTGAAGCCCAGACAAGATTTTGAATGAGTTCCAACAAGTTTGAATGGGCACAATTAGAGCACTGACAGGGGGGAAATCCAGCCGTGATTTCCCTCTCACGCTCCTTGATGTAAGATGGATCATCACAAGATATTGGGACATACCCAAGCCTGCAAGCCCAAAAAGATGGTTAGTCACTCTATCCATGTGTAAAGAGTATTTTGCAAATAAAGGAGAGGAATGGACGTACAGGTTATCTAGTGAGAAAGCCACACGGAGGCAAACTGGAGTGATGGCCAGTGCATCCATACGGTCCTCATTGGTCTGCTTGGGTCCTGAGACAAGTTGCTTGACTGAATTCTTTCCTTTTCTCCGAGTCTTCTCAACAAATAGTACAGCCAAACCAGGGCGGCCATTGCATCCACATCGCCCAATCATTTGTGCAATGTTTGCTGGGTCACCTCTTCCCATGTGTACAACCATCCGTACACGCTTCCAGTTTTGACCCATCCCAAGGGCCATTGTACAAGAGATGATTGGGAATTTTTCATTGGCAAAGTCCTCAATACAATCAACTTTATCGAGGTCACCAGTGCACGAATGAAATCGCCTTGCGCAGGTGTATTTTGGCCTATGAGGGCCACTAGTTTGTTGGGCTCGATTCATGACATCCAAGACAGTCATAGTACGGTTTCGCGATCCACTATAGACTAGACTTGGGACAAGATCTGTGTTTTCCACGTCTTTTTCTGAAGGGAAGACCTTGATTATGTCAAGTGATGAAGCCAACGACTTGGCCATGGTTACTCGGATGATGCGTATTTCTGGTCGAGTCAGTTTGCCTTGCAGAATGTCAAGGGAGTCTTCATCCAGCTTGAGGCTTTGTGATATGGCCGCAACAGCAACTGGACGGCAAGTGGCAGAGAGTAAGAGGATTGGTTTGTTGTTTTGGAACAACAAATGTGCGCCTAAGTTACCGTAAGATGGACAAAAAACTCCGCTATCGGCATGTCGCACATGAACAGCAAATGTTTTCAATCCTTTGCAGCTGGACACAAGGCCCCAGATGTATATCATATGGGCTTCGTCAACAACAATAAGGCCCAAGCGGTTCTGAAAATCTTTGCTGAAAAATAGCTTGTCCCAAGTTTTGTTGTTCAGGAAGATTTCTGGACTGAGGTAAACAAATTGGTAGACACCATGACTGATATCTTGTGCGGTTTGCTTGTTGAAGTTGAGTTTTGACAGGTTAATTGCTGTAAAGCCAGCTTGTTTTTTTTCTAAAACCTGATTATCACCCAACGTATCCAAAGGGTTCAACGTAAGTATAACGGCGTGTTGTTTCTTGGGTATGATACGGAAGTAGAGTTTGGCGATTTGGCTTTTGCCAAACCCAGTTCCCGCTAGCAAGAATGTGTTGCGTCCTTTAGCGAGATTGAGAACCGTCTCCACCTGCAGGTGTTTTGATTCTTGACCGTAGCAGTCAAGAGAAAGCTTCTTGATGTGCGCTCTCACCTTGTCGTCGCTCTTCCCAAAGATCTTCTTGTAAATATTGATCCCAGTGAGTGTTTGGATCCTTAATTTGGCTGTGATTGAGTTGGACTTCATGATTGTTGAATTGGCAATCATTGTGAAGGTTTTTAAGGTAGTAATCGGAATGAAAGGCACACCAATCCAAGAATACACAGACAAATACTTGTGAAGTTGCTATGTAGAAACTGAAATTGGTAAATCTACTCTTTATGGGTTTCAAGAGTGGACGCAATACTTCTTGAAGGCGTCCATACAGCCCGAGATTGGATACTGTGAATAAATTATCAAGATAAGTGGGATCGGTCCAGAAAATGGATCAATTCTTATGATCCAAGGGCTCGGGCACTGGCAATCAGAAACCTTCATGTTGGTTCGGCCCAATCAAAAGCTGAGATTGATGGCTAGTCGGGCCACTTGTTCACTTGACTGCAGGCCAGAAGTTGTAGCCTCTAGATCAGTTTTAGTGAAAATCTGCTTCGAAAAAGGCAGCTTTTCTGCTGACCTCACGCCACGCTGCGAGGTTAACTCATAAGCCTCCCATTGGGAATGGGAGGATTCTTCGCATCCGGGCCCCCAATTACCATTGGCAGGCTTAGTTAAGCTAGCATTTATCCCCTGCCGAACTACATACACCACGGGTGCAGTTCGCTTTGCGTCGTTGGGTTTCCAGAACGGTTGGTAGCCGCGAGTGTTATGAAAATGCCCCGAGCCCTAACCCAACATTCCTGGAACACATTGGCTCAAAAAGGCCGGCGTTCTCCAAACGTCCTGGGACAACAATCCTATTCCGTCCTCCAATCGATTGGAAAACCATTCTGGTTTCCGATTGATTGGAGAACGTTAACCCCACTGTTTTCCCAACGCACCTGGGAAACTCTCCGCATGCCATCCTCACATTGATTTGAAAACTATTCTGTTTTCAAATTGTTTGGGGAACAGCAAGATAATACGTTGCCAGAACGGTTGACTACTCCGACCGTTCTGGAAGCTACACAATAAATTGATCTGCTCACAGATGGAGCACTCAAATCTAAAAGGACCTGCAGGGGACTCCCTGAAGGCTCCCTACACTGTTTTTTACCCCATCGAGTGGCGGAACTGTATAGAGAGCCGATGGACAGAAGGCGATAAATCTGGTTCTCTTTCATGATAGGTTGGCATACACGGCAGAGTGCTGTTCCACCCTGGCTGCACCTGGCCAATGATCAGTGCTGGAGTCTGATCGATGTTTGAGTCCAATCGGAGTTCAGCTTTGGTGTTTTTTTTCCCGGACCCGGGGCTGCCCGCCTGTGCAGTGCCGTCCTGCCATCGGTTTCAGAACCGATGACAGACGGTTTGGCAGCGTTTTGTGAACGTATTTCCCTAGCGTTCTGGGAACCGTTTTCCATAGACCCAACCAGACACGTCGGGGCGGGCGCACCCGACGAACGTTCTGTGAACCTGAAGCTCAACGATCTCAGAACGCCGGGGTGCACCCGCGGTGTAGCTTACTATAAGTGGCCACAGGTGGTACCGCAGCACATGCGAGTCGGTCGGGCGGCGCCGCAGAGCCCGGGGGGTCCGAATGCAGCCCCCCGGGGCATCGCCTCCCGAGTGGTTCCCGTTGGCCGACGAGGAGCGGAAGCGTCCAAGCTCATCGTGGTCAACAGCCATGGCCCTTCCTCGCGCCCTCCGGACCGGTAAGAGCCTGCTCCGCAAGATCCCTCAACGCAGGTATGCCTCGGCCTCCTCGCACCTGATCTCGCCATCGAGCGACCTCTCCGTGCCCCCTCAACGCACCGCGTACGACTACAAATCTCTCGATGAACCCGACCCTCAGTTGGACGGGCTCAGCTACCCCAGGGTCGAGTCCGTCTCTCGCCAGTGGAGAAACCCCTATGCCAAATGGGACGACCCGCAAGAACGTTGTAACTTCAACGAGCCGGTGCGTGCAACCACACCCCCTGTTTTCTATGAGTCGAACCGCTTTCGTTCAAAACAACTCTCCGATCGCTCTGGATAACTCACTCCACTCCTGCACTTTGTTTTCTGCTTAGTTACATGCTGAAGAAGAAATGATGGGCATTTGGGCCCCCGACGTCCATCGCATTTCGGTCCCCAGTGCCCTCATGAACCTGGCAGTAGCGTTTACCGGATTGGGAGTCGTGCTTCTGACCGCTGCTTACATGGCACCCGCCCCGCCTGTTGTCAGTCCTACCATCTTAACGCCATGTATTATTTTCTTGAAAAAAAAATACAAAGATATTAGACAAATGCTAACTTATTCGGAGCCCTATTCAGGTACCCCGGACGTTCCCGTTCGATGGCTTGACCCGAGAGCTCGGCGGACCAGGCCAAGGGGTCAGCTCATCAGCGCCATCAGCCACTGTGTTGGAACCACTGGACTGATGACTTGTGCTTCTTTTTTCTGCTCTTTCGTAGGTCAAGACAGCATCCTCATTGGAGGAATCCGATTGATTCCATCTGCTGTACATCCTTAATTCTGCATGTCCCTGTAAAGGTCTCTCCTGCTATCTCTCTCATCAATCGATTTTTATTCTCCTTGTCACTCGCCCCCTCCCATACCTCACATCTGTATTGAATGGTGTCGAAAAACTTGAGGGTAAAATTTAGACTAACAACCAAAGAAGAATCCAGAACCTCTCTACAGGGCCCTTCCCAAGGAGGTCATCAAAGGTGGTCATTTAGAAAGAGCCATGAGCTCATTGCTGTCAAAATTGTGGATATGGGCGGTTCACTGTTTTGATTGCTGACGTGCTGCTGCGTTCATTTGATGATGAACAAATAAAAAACAAGTCTTGTTTTTCCAGAAAAGGCTAAAACAACAAAAAAGAAATGTGGTGCCAGTCAAGTGGAATTTCCAGCTCTAGTTTGCCTCCGGGGGGTAGTCAGTCTAAATAAAGACCACATCTTTGGAGGGTATAGAATCTAGAACTAAAAGGGTTTTGCTTGAAACCCAGTGGAGGACTTCCCTCCACTTGGAATTCCAAATGTACACGGTCTCATTCCAGATTCCAAACCTTATTTGGTGGTGAAAATCATTGACATTGAAGTTCCCACCACCAAAAGAGGTTTGGAATCTCATTCCAGAAAAGTCAAATTTGTAAATCCCAAGCAAAGGGAAGTCCTCTAGTGGTTCTTTCTTTTTACTCAGTCACATTCCAAACATTGGCCAATAAATGCATATATTTTATGCATATATACATAGTATGCATGTATAAATGCATACTAAAAGTACATAAAACCATAGAGCTGGCTTGAAATGTGTTTATTCAGACATAATGAGACCAAAGTCACACGTTCAACACTCTGAATATGGCAAAATATAACCCCAAATATGCTCAAAAAATCCAGGATTTTTTTATTTTTTGACCCCAAGATTCCAAACACTACCCCATTTGGTGGGAGAAGCCTTACAGAAGATGCCGCTTGCAACTGTATTTGGCACATATTTATAGGAGAAACTGAACTCCAAATTGACATATTCCATGGTAAGTAGATGACTATTCAGCAGTATAAATTTCAGATGACTATGGGCCTCATGAAGCTGGAGAAAACATACAGATACTCTGGCTTTGTCAAAAATATATCTTGGTGTATGTAACTCCAAATAATAAATTCACTGAAATCAGATTATCATGCATATAATTTGAAACTGGTGCCATTTTAACACAATTCTTTGGGGCTGTTAATGTATGGTATTGCAGGCTGTTCTGGGCATCAGGCCAAATTAAGCCAAACATTTAGCCAAGCATGTTGTGAAATAATCCCGAGCCCTGCGCGCAGTATGTCCGCAGTCCCGCAAACCTAACTCAATCTCACTGGAACCGGAAGATTCAGACCGAGAACTGCGGAAGATTTTTTCACCTTCTACAACTACCGGCTACAATCCCTTAATCAACCGTTGAACCGTCCTGCGCTGCACGTTCAAACCCAACAACTCAAACTTGATTGAGAATTACAAGACTAAGGAGGAGCAAGGCTTTAAATCAAGTGGAGGTACTATTCAACCCCTCAACCCGATTTTTTCGTTCCTCTCATTTCTCTGCTTGATCATAGTTTCTTTGATCTTTATTGAAGTTACTCTTTCTTTCAGGCTTGATTGTTATTTGTCTGTTTATATTCCTGTTTGTTTCACCATATTCTCTCAAGTCTGTCGCTAGGTTTTGAACCATAAGAAGGTACCACTCATTTTCATTCCTTTCTATGACCGCCCCTTCTTTTCCTTATTGATTGATTGTTATGTTTATGTTTTTTTTGTCATCTTTATTCCAGTTACTACTATTAGCATATTAAAGATTAGCTGCAATAAAGTGATTCATCCTCCATTTCTTACATGGTAGCAAGAGACGACACTTGGCAATCATAATTATAAGACTCAAGTTAGAAAGAGAACTCGCAGTACAGGCAAACGACGACATGGGGAAATCTTCCGATAGTTCCAATGACAACAGAGGTTGCGGAAGGTCCACCTTTGAAAAACTCAATTGCCATAATTGGGCAACTTGGAGAAATCGCTTCCAAGATGTCGTTACAGCGAAGGGCTACAAGCGCTTGATGAAACTCGAATGGGTCAAGGACAACAAAGAAACCCCCGAATACCGTCAGATGTCTGCATGGGCTATGACTAAGCTATACAGCGCGGTGAAGGAAGAGCTACACCCGGTACTCACTGCCTATCATGCTGATATATATGGAGCCTTCTCAGCGTTGGCCCCAGCCTGTTGAGAAAAATCGGTAATCCGGCTGTGCGACAAGTTGTTTACTCTGATCAACAGCATGTATACCCCGGGAAGTTGCTTGGCCGATCATGTCACGACTTTCTGAAAACATTATTCCGCCTTAGAAATCTTGATCAAATCCAATCCCGATGTTATGTCAATTTCTACTGGAATGGCGGCTGCCTTGTTGCTACAAAGCCTAAATCAGGACGAGTCAATGACTTCACTGGTTCAGACCTTATACGACATGAAACCTTTTACTTTTGACAAAGTTTATGATTGACTTCTCATTGAGGCTACACGGCAAACTAGTGTAGAAACGGAATCCGCATACTTTTCAAGCCAGAATCGCAAGTTTGGGAAACAATCCGCTGACCGGTCAACTGCATCTTCCACACAAGGGACTGGATCGGCTCGAGGTAATCATCAAGGAGGAAACTTTACTCGGGGCAATTTTCAAGGTGTTACTCCAATCAGGCCCGCTCCAAATTCTACAAATGATTTATCCGATCAAGTGGAACAATTGTTCAGAGCTCAAATGAAGAAGTATATGGGAAACCAGGCAAATTTTGTCAATCCTGATGAACAAGAAGTTGCGGATGTGATTGGTGACTCTGAACAAGAGTATGATGATGATCCTGAAGATTCAGGATTTATGGTCCTCGACAAAGTCAATTCTCACAGCATTCCGACCGCGTCGGACAACACGACCCTCATCCTAGACTTGGGCGCATTAAAAACAACGTTGTGTGACTTGAACTTGCTGATTGACCCCAAACCTGTTGTGAAGGCGGTAAATACTTACTCGGGATCGATCCGTATCACTCATGTGGGCAAATTCAACTTGGGCGGTGTGGTTATATATCCTGTGTTCTATGCTCTGAATGGCCCTTGGAATCTAATCTAGATGTCTCAACTAGAAGACCATGGGCTGAGATCAGTAGTGAAAAACTGACTTATTTTGATTCAACTTGGTGAAAAAGTCGTGTACCAATTCCCAAGAGTAGGCAGCTTATATCAAGGTCTTGCCCCTCGGTCCTTGGTGAACTATGTCATGAACGTGTCGGAACCTGATCCAAACCTAGACTATCACATTTTACTCGGCCATCCCTCAGACAAATATCTGCGGCAGTTTTTTAAACTCTACAATATCAATCCAGTCCAGAAGAACCAGTTAGCAAAACACTGTGAAATATGCAAGCAGTGCAAGCTCAAGCAATCACCCCATTCTAATCCTCTTCCCACCACTGATTGCCCATTCAAAACTTTACACATTGATTTTCTTCAAATTACTCCCCCCAGCAAGTCCTCCATGAAATATGTCCTTGTTTTTATCAATGATTACTCTTTTTTCAATCGGATTTATCTGATGCGACACAAATCCGATTCAGACGGCAAAATCCTGTCTTATGTCAATGAGATAATCAACAAGACAGGTAAGTGCCCAGCTTTTATTCATACCAATTGTGGTGGAGAATTTAGCTCAAAGTATTTCCTTTCCAAATTGGAACAACTAGGAATTTGCATTGAAGCTGGCCTGGCCAATAGTCCTCAAACAAACAGGTTGGCAGAACAATTTAATCAGACTCTGCTGGTGAAAATTTGGTGTTTACTCGCCCAGTCATTGGTCCCTATTAACTACTGGGATGAAGCTGCTAGATACAAATCAACTCTCATCAATCTCCTCCCCTCCAAAGCCCTCAACTGGTCATCGCCGGTAAATGTGTTGTCGGAATTAAACCTGTGCATCAAGCCAATCTGGGACGTGAACAAACTAATCCCGTTTGGTCTGAAAGTGCATGTTGCGCATCGCCCGCCCTCAAAAATCTCTGCTCAAAGCAAGCCGCTGATCTGCTTGGGTTACAAAGATCATTTGGATGCTCTACGGTTCTTTGATTCCACCAGACGCCACATTGTTATCAGCCAAGATTACACTCCGTTGAAACTCTCATTCTCTTACAATTCTTCCTCGTTGCTTATCAAACCCCCCGAAACATTACCGACGGTGATAAAAAATTCCTCCAGTGATCTTGTGTCACTTAAAATCCCCTCCCCTTCTATACCGTTGGTTAGGGGATCCACTCCCGAGACCAGCAACCGTACCCCTCCAGGTACTCCGGGTCAGCAGCAGGACAAGTCTCTTTCATCGCCACAACGGGATGCCTCATTGTTGCCCCGCAGGCCTGCACCTGCTGTCCCTCCCCCTTCCTCCCCTCCACCACGAGTCCCGACTCCTCCCACCCGTCAAAACACATCATCCCCCATCAGGCACTCTGATGCCCTTGTTCCTCCGCAAGGTGCCAAGCGATTTGCGTATGTTCCTGCCAGTCAGCCCCCATCAAAAGAAATTATTGGCGGCATTGACTCTTGCAACGTGGTCACAGGCTCACGCCGATTGAGAAACACAATTACTACTGTCGGCCGTCCAGCTTCCTCCGAGATCCCTCCTGCCGTAACCAACCCCCCTGACCAGCTCTTACTCTTTCAGTTTGATGAGCCCAAATATTTATTTCTCACCCAAACGGTCACGCTCAAGGAGGCTTTCAACAATCAACAAGAAGTGTCTGGGTGGCATGAAGCTATGTCGGCGGAGTACAACTCACTCGCATCAAAAAATACCGGCACGCTAGTTCCCCCTCCTGGCGACGACAAGGTTATAGGTGGGATGTGGCTTCTTAGTCGCAAACTAAACGAGTTCGGTGATGTTCTCCGGTTCAAGGCACGTTGGGTGTGTTTTGGCAATAACCAGGTCCATATGCGTCACTACTTCGATACTTATGCTTTGGTCGCAAGGAACGAATCTTTCAAAATATTGCTCACAATTGCGGTGAACCAAGCGTGGAACGTCTTTCAGTTCGATGTCAAGACAGCATTCCTCTACGGTGAAATTGATGCCCCCGTGTATGTGTCTCAAGTTGAAGGTTTTGAAGAACCAAGTCAAGAAAAATGGGTGTGGAGATTAAATAAGTCGTTGTATGGGACAAAACAAGCTCCTCGCCAATGGCATAAGCACTTGGTTGGCACACTCACCAAGCTTGGCTTGCACTCGTCTCCGCTTGACAAATCGTTGTTCTACAATGACAACCGGTCGGTTATCCTGCACATGCATGTGGACGATGGGTTTGTGATAGGTCAGCATTGCGATGAGGTCACCAGGCTCCTGAATGACATCCAGAGGACATACTCGATGTCAGCCTTAGAGACAACAATGTTGCCCAAAAGGCTTCAAAAATATTCTCTTCTTATTCCTCTCTTCAATACGAGTATTTCCATACTATAATATCCATACTTTGTTGTGTATAAGTGTGAAATAATATAAGAGTGAAGTAATTAACCAGGAAGTTCACATAACATCTAATCATTTTCTGAGTTCAACCTCATATTGCATATTCACTTTGATAAACATGGTTCATCACTTTCAGAGTTGGGCAGATGAAAATTTTCATCATCACTCACCAACCAGAACTTAGAAGAAACAGACCCATTGGACAACACTCCTCACTCATCAGAACTCCAGGTCCCATCATTTCCTCTTGTCGTCGTGTCGTGGTCATTTGGTGTCACCTGTCTGACTAGTAAGCAGCTTTGCCAATCCCTCTTTTCTTCAAAGTTCATCTTGGAGCTTTGATCATCACCTCTTTCCTTCTTTCCTTCCTTTCCTTCTTCTTCTAGAGGCACATTAATCCAATCATCATTAAAGAATCATTCTCATTATCATCCTAGTCCAGTGGAGCTACTCATCCACTCAGGTTTCCTTATAAGTAACCTTGGCCTTAAGCCTAAAAAATAAGGCAGTCTTAGACTGTACCTTCTCCTGCTTCTCAGGTTGAAGAGGCTGTGGCACTGCCCGGCTCTACTCTACTCCCTACTAAAGGTTGAGCCCTCATACTTATCCTGAAAGGATACATATATTAGTTTTCTTTCTATTCTTCCTCCTCTTCCTTGTCCCCTTATTTCTTCTGAAATAAACCTTGTTGCTCCCCAATCTTGTGTCCTGTTGTCACTTAAGAGACCCAGGCTCACAATTGGGGGCCTCATCGGGAAATATATCACTAATAAAGACCTCTCCTCTCATCATATTACTTCTGAAAAGAATCATAATCATTAAATCAAGCTAACAAAAAACATTTTTTTCATAAGGCCTCCCTACTCCCACTGCCGGCATTAACCGGTCAAACACGGCTGCTCAAGCGGTGCTCGAACAGCCGTGTTTGACCGGTGGTCGGACGGACACTGTCCAACCAAAGCAAGAGCCAACTGGTCGGACAGATTTGTCCGACCGGTCCTGGCTGGTCCTGTGCAACCGGTCCCAGGAACTGATTGGACAGGCCTGTCCGACCCGCCGGCAGGTGCTTTGGTCGGACAGTGCCTGTCCGACCACCGGTCAAACACGGCTGTTCGAGCACCGCTCGAACTGCCGTGTTCGACCGGTTAATGCCGGCAGTGTCCTTTTTCTTATCAAAAACAGCTAGAAGTGCTGCCAAAATTTTCTACACCTTCTTCCTTTTGAAGAATCACTTCTAGAACCTCTGAAATTTTTTCTGAGAATAGTATCCCTCTTTCCTCTCCTCGGAAATCCTACTTCTCTCTAGAAGTGCTGCCAAAATTTTCTACACCTTCCTCCTTTTGAAGAGTTACTTCTAGAACCTCTGCCAAAATATTTTTTGGGCATAGTAACACCTTATAGTTTCTCTTCTTCATTAAAAACAGCTAGAAGTGCTGCCAAAAAATTTTTTATCCTCCTTTATTTTGAAGGATTCCTTCTAGAAACCCTGCCAAAATTCTTTCTTGGCTTTAGATCCAGCACTAATCCGCTTAAATCCTTTAAATTCTATCTGCTCCTACTTGCGCCATACCCTCCCACTTAAGGAATGGCAAGGATCTATTGTTTGAACAACGCCGCGCCACCAAAAGAGCAGCTGCAAGAGACGCTGGGAGAATCCGGCAGCAACAGCAACTTGCCAACCTCGCAAGTTGCTCCAGCGCTCCAGAGCTTCCCCTCCCATCTGCCTTTCATAGCTACCACGAGCTCCCAAATGCCGATGGCCCTGCCAGCTCCATCAGACAGAGCAGCGCCAACAATGGTCTTAGCGCTCCAGGCTCCGCCATAGACCACTCCAGCGTCCTTGGCAACCAACCAGCTGCAGGGTATACCCTTAGCCCAGCTGCACTTGAGAAAATACGCCGCTCCGGAGAGCAACAACAAGTTGCAGGAACCACTAGCTCCATCAACCTCAGCAGAGCCATCGAGCTCAGACCCACCTCTGATCTCTGTGCCACAGGGCTCTCAGACCCAGCCAGCCATAGGAGTGCCGCCGGTGGTTACCGGCCTGTTGGCTACTCCCTCAGCTCAGATGCCCTTGAACAACTATGTTGCGCCCGAGAGCCACAGAGTGATGCTCAGAAGCTTGGACGAGATGGACCGCTCAACTCGCAACCAAGTGGCTCTCCAAGACCTAGAGAGATCCATGGCCACAGTTATACCAGCTCAGGAAGTGTTCATGACTATCTCAAGCATCCTTCAGGGCCAGTGGTTCCTGTTTATCAACGCTCAGCAGAGAGGCAACATGCGTCTCATGAGAACAGCCCTTCTCCAAGCGGTCTCTACCCAGCGAACCCTAGCAAGAATGTACGGGACCCATCGTATGATGCAGGTGTTAGATGGATGGATAGCCAGAGAAGAACTAGCCCGACTAGAGCAATCCACACATCTTCAGACCAGGCGCCGCCAGACCCAAGTGCGTCCTGCGCAAGCACAGCTACACCAACAAGCACCTGTGCAGCAGCAGCAGCCCTCAAAAGAGCCAATGACTCCACCGCCTTCACCAATGGCCACACCACCCGCTACTGGACCCCTTCAAGGTTCCCAGATCCAACATCCAACAGCTCAGGAACAGCACCATGTCCAGTTGCAACCTCCACTCCAATCCAACCATCACCACTACGCCCAGCACCCACGGCAAAATGGAAGCCAGTTCAACCCCCCTTACCCAAGGAACAGACGCCTGAGGTACAGAGGTGGCCGCAGCAACCCCAACAGCAGCACAGCCCCCTTAGATCAACTTCCCCCAAACCCTCAGTGAAATCCAATTCTGATCCCTCTCTTGCTCACTATTCAGAAGGTTCCCTTAAAGAGTATTTTCTTAAAAACATTAATAGTGATTTTTGTAATGAAGCCCCCCTACTCATTGAAGAGAAATTGAAAGCTTTGTTTTCTAATTTTATGTCTGAGTTGTCTGGTACCATGGATTCTTTCCCTGGCACTCTACTTGAGTCTTGTGTTTTGAGACTAAGTTCTACTATCAACTCTTCTGTTCAAAAGATTATAACTTCAGAAGTGATCCCAGTTT
This sequence comes from Puccinia coronata f. sp. avenae, assembly GCA_002873125.1. NCBI lineage: Eukaryota > Fungi > Basidiomycota > Pucciniomycetes > Pucciniales > Pucciniaceae > Puccinia > Puccinia coronata. The sequence continues at coordinate 34,742 of PGCI01000485.1, read as the reverse complement.
TATTTGACCTAGTTTTCAAACACATAAATGAGTTCCCCTTGCCTCCCAATAGGAATGAACAGTTACAAGAGTTCTTCAATGACAAACTAGACAGCCTCCAGGATATCATAATTGGTTTGAACTCTGAGAACAGTTCTGAGCTGAGTGACATAAAGAACTCCATGAGGAATTTGGAAGCTGAAACTTTTTCTAACATGTCTGCTATGAGAGATCAATTAGCTGAATCAGCTGTTAAAGAAGAGGCAAGGTCTGATCAGAATAAGAGAAGACTGAGTGATTTTCATTCATCCATGAATGCAATGAATCACAAATTAGACTTCCTTGTTAACAGCCTGCACAAAGTTGATCCTCCTCAAGTGGTTTATAACAACCCGTTCATGCATGATTGGCACCCTCATACCCACTCTCAAAGAGCAATTAATCCTACTGCAAAAGATGCTTTGCAACAAAGTGCACCACTTCCTGGAAACGGAGCTCCACCTCCTCCACCGCCCCCTCCCTCCAGTTCACATCCTGAGAGAAATGATTCACCTGAACCAAGGAAAAAACCTGATGTTAAAGACAAGAGAAATGATAAGCCTCAATGGGAGAAAGATTTCCCTTTCATCAACCATGAAAGCGTAGACCCAGAGATGCGAAAAGAATTATGGAAGTCTATTCCTAAGACTAGTGATTGGGAGAAATTCTCAGGAGAACTCCCATACAATCATGAACTTTGGTTAAAGAACATTGATGTCTTTGTTGAAGATTATTGCATGCTAGACCACATGGTTATCAGCAGATTGACTGCTCTTTTTACAGACACTGCTAAGAATTGGTACATTGGCATAAGAGACAGTCACAGTAAGAAATCTTGGGCATGGTGGAAACATACCATCAGGAACAAGTTTGGTACTCATAATTGGAAATGGAAAATGCAACAGGAATTTGAAAATGACTACTTTACTATGGATAATAAGAAAGTACATAAGTGGTTCAATAATCAAAGAGAAAGGTTGAGAGCATTCCAACCTGAGCTTAGTGAGTACTTGATTTGTGAGAAGGTGTTGAAGCAATGTCCAGGAAGTTTGGAGCATGCTGTTAAGAGTAGGTACAAGAAGAAAGCTGAACAAATGAGTTTTGAAGAGATGGTTATTATCACTGAAGAAGTCCTTGATAGAGCAATGAGACATCCCAGATCCCTTCCTTTTAACTCTTCTAATCAGCACAACGGGAATAATCCCTTCAGTACCCAAGTTGACCCCAACAAGACAGAGGCTGAGGCCAATAAACCTTCAAATGTTGCTGAAGTGACTTCCAGATCCATAGATACCTGCAATTACTGCAAACAACCTGGACACTACTTTAGAGAATGCCCTAAGAGAAGACAAAGGATCAATCAAGTGGACATGAGTAACTTAGATACTTCTTACCTGAGTGATCAAGCAAGTGAAAATAATCACAATTCCCCCAATATTGATTCAGAAGAAACCTCCAACCAAAGGGAGAATGACCATTTTGTTCTAGCCATGGATCAGTATAGAGAGTATGAACCTTCTGGCCCCATTGTCAGAGATTGCTTTGAATACTGAAGAGTGATTTAGCCGAATATTCTGTTAGAATATAGCCTCTTTTGCTGGTAGGGAATGTCAGCCTTAGAGACAACAATGTTGCCCAAAAGGCTTCAACAATGTTCTCTTCTTATTCCTCTCTTCAATAAAAGTATTTCCATACTATAATATCCATACTTTGTTGTGTATAAGTGTGAAATAATATAAGAGTGAAGTAATTAACCAGGAAGTTCACATAACATCTAAGGCCCCGTTTGTCAGCGTCATAAATATCAGCGTAATAATGAGCAATTAATTCAATAAAAAGTAAACCACTCAACATTACCAAACAAAATTTTTATTCAGTAAAGTTGAGCTACTCCTTTCAATATTTCCATCAAAAAAAATGAGGTTTTAGACAATCTTCATCACCATAATACAAATATTACGCTTAGAACCCTTATTAAGCAAAATACTGCAATTTTTAGGCTCAAGATCACCAAAAATGTCAGTTTTCTTCATCATTCTATTGAGAGGAGTTGTTCTACTTCCCAGATTAAAATTTGGTTGAATTTGGTTGAAGAGTTTAGTTTTTATTAAATTAAATTCTCAATATTACGTTGTTTTTTATGACGCTGACAAACGGGGCCTAATCATTTTCTAAGTTCAACCTCATATTGCATATTCACTTTGATAAACATGGTTCATCACTTTCAAAGTTGGGCAGATGAAAATTTTCATCATCACTCACCAACCAGAACTTAGAAGAAACAGACCCATTGGACAACACTCCTCACTCATCAGAACTCCAGGTCCCATCATTTCCCCTTGTTGTCGTGTCGTGGTCATTTGGTGTCACCTGTCTGACTAGTAAGCAGCTTTGCCAATCCCTCTTTTCTTCAAAGTTCATCTTGGAGCTTTGATCATCACCTCTTTCCTTCTTTCCTTCCTTTCCTTCTTCTTCTAGAGGCACATTAATCCAATCATCATTAAAGAATCATTCTCATTATCATCCTAGTCCAGTGGAGCTACTCATCCACTCAGGTTTCCTTACAAGTAACCTTGGCCTTAAGCCTAAAAAATAAGGCAGTCTTATACTGTACCTTCTCCTGCTTCTCAGGTTGAAGAGGCTGTGGCACTGCCTGGATCTACTCTACTCCCTACTAAAGGTTGAGCCCTCATACTTATCCTGAAAGGATACATATATTAGTTTTCTTTCTATTCTTCCTCCTCTTTCTTGTCCCCTTATTTCTTCTGAAATAAACCTTGTTGCTCCCCAATCTTGTGTCCTGTTGTCACTTAAGAGACCCAGGCTCACACTTGATTAAGACAAAAGAACACCTGTTGCAACATCTTGGCTATACGCTTGACTGGAACACTACAAACATTTGCAACTCTGCCCAGAAAGAAAATGTAAAATTGGGATGGGCAAAACATATACCCAATTTTACAGAAAATGGTCAGAAGTGAAAAATAAGCTTTACTGAGCATGCTCAGCAATTTTTTTTTTTTTTTAGAAACTGAGCAGAAATGATTTTTATTCATTATGGCAACTTTGGGGGATTTTGCTGAGCATGCTCAGTTTTGCTCAATTTTTATTACTGAGCCATTTTGTTGAAAAAAGTTAACATTTTGCTTAACCCAAACAGTAGTTTTTTCTTTAGGTGAAATTACAAATGTTTGTAGTGGAAGGAGGATGGTACCGTCCATATCAATCAGGCGGACTTCATTCATAAAATCCTCTTTGACTTCAATATGCATGAATTGAATCCAGTCAGAGCGCCGGCGCCAATGGATCTCCACAAGATTGTAGCAAGTGAGGCTCCAGCGATTGATCAGAAACTGTATCAAAAGGCAGTAGGGATGTTGAACTATCTAGCCCTCCATACGCAACCCAATATCACCTTTGCCATCAACTTACTAGCACAATTTACAAGCTCTCCTAATGAAGCCCACTGGTCGGCGGTCAAACATGTACTACAATATCTCAGAGGCACGTCAAGCATGGGGCTACACTATACGCAGACGCTGAATCCAGATGAGGAACTATGCGGTTGGGCAGATGCGGATTACGCCACGTCTTTGGTCACGAAGAAATCTACCTTGGGGTATGTGATAACAATGTACAGTAACCCGGTGTGCTGGTCGACCAAAAAACAACCAGTGGTCGCTCAGTCAACAACCGAGGCAGAATTTGTAGCTATCAACCGATGCACAAAACAGCTCCGCTGGTTAACCAATCTAGTTCTCAATCTCCACATCAAAATCAAGGCTCCAATTATGAAAAACAACAACTTGGGAGCAGTGATCATTAGTCAAGAAGCCCAACTGAATGAGAACACCAAACACATTGAAGTCAGGTTTCAGTATGTGCTGGAACTAGTCTCAAAAAATCAGCTCAAGATTCAGCAAGTATCAACTCATGACATGATTGCGGATGGACTCACCAAACCGCTTGGATTCATCAAGTTAGAAAGCTCAAGATCTCAACTTCACTTGGTAGACTCAGAATTAAGGAGGAGTGTTGTGAAATAATCCCGAGCCCCGCGCGCATTATTTCCGCAGTCCCGCAAACCTAACTCAATCTCACTGGAACCGGAAGATTCAGACCAAGAACCGCGGAAGATTTTTTCACCTTCTACGACTACCGGCTACAATCCCTTAATCAACCGTCAAACCGTCCTGCGCTGCACGTTCAAACCCAACAACTCAAACTTGATTGAGAATTACGAGACTCAGGAGGAGCAAGGCTTTAACTCAAGTGGAGGTACTATTCAACCCCTCAACCCAATTTTTTTGTTCCTCTCATTTCTCTGCTTGATCATAGTTTCTTTGCTCTTTATTGACGTTACTCTTTCTTTCAGGCTTGATTGTTATTTGTCAGTTTATATTTCTGCATGTCCAACTCTAGAGAAGGCTTGGCTGGTTTCACCAGCCAAGTCTTCTCTAGAGTGTGTCAAAGCCCTTTTGCCACCAAACTTAACATAAGTACTCTCCCAACCGGCAGGGAGGGACTTACTTGCCACAAGCATCTTTTGGCATGAGCACCTGAGTGGCTTGACCAGCCAGGTGCAAATGTTTTAACCCCCAAATCTACATGTAAAACACCCTCAAAAGGGTTGCCCTTGGCACCACTAGATTTACCTGTGTCTCCTCTTTAATCTGGTACCCAAGAAGTTTTCCTCTCTTTTGTTTCAAGGGCCTCACAAGCATTTGAAAAGTCATTTCCTCATCCAGCATTCCGTCATACTTTCACCAGTTTCAGCAGTATTCCATGCACAGTCAATACTGTCACCATGCATGTAGCCCTGTATCAGTCACTATTATTTGTGGTTACCGGAGCGCAGCAGGAGGCAAGGTCCACTGGCTGTGCGGTGATGCAACCCAATGGGGATTGAGCCTGGGAAGACTTGCAACCAGGCATCCTGAGGGTAGACTAGGGATGAGAGTGTGTGCGCAAACTGACTTAAGTACCAGTCAGGCTGCGACTAGGATAGACTGCACCACTCACTTTCATCCTTCTGACCTTCCACCCAGCATCACCAAGACTAAGCAGCAACTTTTCTCTTTAGAAAATCCATTATTTACCTTTTTTAGTACCATCCAGAGCAAGTCAAACCTTTTCTTTTTCTCCATCCTATAGGAACGCTTTTTTCGCTAGCCCTTTATTCCCTACAACCTGATCAGTTAGAAGCTGCAGATCAACTTTCAGCTTGATACTATTATTTTTCTTTAGCACTAGAGATTTTGATTGCCCAGAGCTATCTTTGAACTTGTACCAATACACAAAACCCATTTCACTCCCCCCCATCATCTATTCAAATCCCACCATGAACGACAACATGATTGCAGACAAATACTCCCAACAAGGTATCACACTTGATCCAAGCGTTAATGCTGCAACCAAGAGTGAGTTGATGCCATATCATACAAAAGTGATTGAGACAGGCTGTTTACCAACATAGGGTGGTTTGGGTTTCAAACAACAGCCATTGTTGTGTCAGGGGTGTTGGATTGATGGGGGCAAGCCTACTTCCCCATGTTCATTACCATAATGATGAGAATAGGGATGATGATGAGGGAAGGGGAAGGTTTCAAGTCAGGGGCAAAAGGCTTGGTATTGATCATTGGATTGTTGGGGGCAAGATAGAGTCAACAGTGGGTCAGTTACGCTACAAAAAGCTGTAGCGCAGCGTAGTGTTAGCTTTTTTCAGCTACGCTACAGCAAAGTTACTGTTAGCGCTGAATTTTTGAATCTAACACTGATTTTTTTTTCAAAAAGAACAAAAAAACTTTAGCGTAGAGTTAGCGTATCTGGGATAAAGAAAATTAACGCTTAAAAAATTGGTGTCTTGCTAATTTTTAGCGTTGTTAGCAAGTCAAAAAGCTATGCTAAACTTCAGCTGAGCAATTCCACCAGTTACGCCAAAGTTGAACTTGAAAGACTGATGACTTGAAAAAAAAAAAAGTCCACAGGGGGTTGAGGGGAGCAAAAAACAAAAGGAATTACTTAGTCCTTTGTTTTCCTGGCCTTTTTATTCAACCAAACACTTTTTCATACTCCCATTTTTATAACTGTGTGTTCAAGGGAGGATGTCCGCCCAGGATCAGTGAACTTAATCACCGCATTATTATAATAGTTTGTATCAAGTTGCCCAGAAAAAAGAAAGTTCTATTGTAAAGTGTAGCAGAGATGACAATTTGAGCCTCTGGACCTGAAACATAGTCCAGAGTACCCCATTGATGAGAATTGTTGCTTTCCAATATTTAATTGAACATAATGGACTAAATTTGAGCTCAAGAGGCTTCAATTTTTGCCTCTGCCTTAACCTAAAATGGTACATCTTTTCTTTTATTCACACTTTCCACACACATGTAGACCAATTTCTCTGTCTTATATTATATTGAAATCAAACTTTAAGTTACGCTGAATAACTTGAATCAGCATCCACTACGCTACACTTGCTGTTAGCTGGAATTAAGCTACGCTACACAGTCTTTGAAATTTTGTTAGCTGGAAATAATGTTACGCTAACTGTTAGTGTAGCTTGAAATAACTTTAGCTACAGCTAAATAAAAAAACCCACGAAGTTAATACCACTACGCTATGTGTTAGTTTAGCTGAGTTTAACTTGAGCTAACACTACAAAAAAATCAGAAGATGATATTCACGCTACACTACCTGTTATTGGACATTTAGCGTAGTTTAGCGTAGCGGCCCACCGCTGATAGAGTGAGCGCAGTGGGGCCAAGAGACATTGATGTTCTTTCTTGGGGCCAATCTCAAAGTCTTTGTCTGGCCTCTGGACTGTTTTAACCTAACCATGGTTAGGTTACATAGTGTGATACTCGCCACCCGTCAAGAAGGAGATACATATATCTCAAGGTTTGAGGACCTTGAGACATACACTTATGCATTCTATTGTGTTTACTTCCATCTCAGCTCATGAGCCTGTAGATCTTGTTCATCCATCTAGTGGTATCCCAGTTAGGGAGTAATCATCCACATCATCATGTCTTCTCACTTTTGATTGGTAGTTCAGTCAGAACATAATTGTCCAATCAATTTTCCCAATCTCTTTACCACCCATCCATTTCACTTTGCTTTTTGAACTGCACGTGCTGCCGCTAAGGTTATTTCTTGTTTTTCCCCTTTTAACTCCCCAATTCTTTCCTGACAACCTGAATGACTAAGTTGAATAAAGCTAAACAGTTGGCCAAACTGCAAAAGGCTGTTACCCTGGCATGGAAAAGCGGCTCAAACCAAAAAGATGTGTCAGAATTCTACTCCTGTCATCCTATCTATCTCCAAACCTTGGCGCTAGTTCCTGTAGGGAAGTCAGCAAGTGTGTTTTTCCCCCCCCAATCCACTTTGAATTTTGATTTACACAGCCATACTTGTGCATGTCCAGCTCCCATCTGACGGGCACCAGGTCTAACCCATCCCAACCTCAATCAGCACAATCGTGGACCGGCCCAGCCATTGTTAATATTGAAGGCAACAAACTTGAAGCCACACTCTCAGAATACGTCCCAGGTTCCAAACCTGCATTAGACCATATTTTTAGTACTGTCATCAACAACAAGGCAGACAACACTAACCAACCATCCAAAGCTGAGACTACCGTCATCAGCACCCAGATACCTGGTGGTTGGTTCCACACTTGGCCACCCACCCCACGCAACTATCCACCCCTCCCTAACTTCAAACCACCGGGACAGTCTCTTTTTCAATGGAGTTTTGCTGCATTAATCCCATCTCGTTCCCGCCCGCGCGTCTCTTCCTTGAATCGTCCCTCCCTTCTCTCTCTTCAATCAACTTCTTCTCACATCCGCTCCCATTCCTCTCCACCTTCCTTCCAGTCTAATCATTCCCACCGCTCCCTATCTAATTCATCCCGAATTCCGGATTCCCCTATCCGTACCAAGGCCTCTGGTCTTACCTCCAGGCTTCAGGACCTAGCAACTGAGTGGAAAACCCTTGGGGTGAAAATCAATGAGGATATCTTCTTGGCCTTTATACTGCAGGGCAGCATGAATCCAAACGTCGCCGTAACTGAAGACTTTGAACGTTGCATCAAACTAGCAATGCAACAAGATCCCCAACACCTAGCCCCAACGTTCAACAAGATGATTCATAACCTTGACATGTGCCGCCAGCAGGAAGAATTGAATCAATCCAAGTCCAAAATCTCTGCGGGTTTGAGCGCCACTGCCACGTATGAGGCCACTGCAACTGTTCCCCTGGCAGTGGACTCCTTTGACCACACCACTTATTTAGCTGGGGTTGCAGAGGAGCAATGGCCGGAGGCCATGCACTTCTGCAAGTTTACAGCCAACCGCTGCTTCAGTTGCGGCAAGGCTGATCATTACATCCAAGATTGTCTGTCCCATGCTAGGGGTCTTGCATTTAACAAGAAGGCACGTGGTCCTGGGGCTCTCTCCTATCAACTGGCTCAGTCCCACATGCCCAACCCTCAACAACTTCAGTTCTTTCCTTTTGTTGGGGCCATGAACCCCCCTCCAGGTCTACCTTTCACAACACCGCCCTACCCTCCAGAACAGCATGTCACCCTCCCTACCAACATTCCTCATACAGTCCGGACTCACGTTTTCAACAACTGTCCTATGTCCCCCCACCCTCACAGAAAACGCGGCAAAACCTCAGACCAGCAGACAACTGGCACCCACCTCCCCATTCTAATCAAAACACCAGCCATTGGTTGACCCAATCATCCACCAGATCAACTGTGTCCAGGGGGGCATCGGCAAGAATGGCCAACGCTGATGTGGAAAATGTCAGTGACTTGCTGTTGAGAATGGACTTCCACTCCATGTCAGCTGGCATTGATGACGTGAGTACATCTGCCATTATTGATATGGGGGCTTCCCACAGCCTAACCAGCAATATTTCACTTCTTCATAATTTCCTCAAACTCAAAGTTCCCATTCCTTTGAATGTAGCAACAAAGGGATCCGGAGCCTCAATATCAGGCGCAGGGGAACTACGCTTCCGCACAGAAAGAGGGGACACAATAGCTCTTAAGGAGGTCCTATTTTGTGAGCAGGCTTGGTCTACTCTAGTGTCTCTGGCAGCGCTGAGAAAGGCTGATGGACTTTTTTTTCAGCCTCTGTGATGCCAAGGGCTAATACCTTTTAGCTACACAAGGTGATAAGAGTGCAAAATAAGGGTGAAGTGGGGTATTTCACGTAGAAAAGTAGTAAAGAAGAGATAAAAAGAATATAATTCTTTTTATAGAGGGGCCTGCTGGCGCAGGGGTGTTTGTAGGTGCCCTCTAAATCAGAGATCTGCAAAGCAGGGTGGTATCTGATTAAGCAAACAATGGGTTTCTGCGTAACAGAAGGTGGTACCAAAGTGCTTTTCCAATTAAGGAACCAGAATGGGGACAGAAGGATGAAAGAAGTACTCACTATTGCTTCTTTCAAGCCAAAAAGCCACGTAGGGGGGTGAAGTAGAGCTGCTGGGTAGATTGAAGGTTTCTGCGCAGGAGCTGGACACGTAGGATGGTTGATTTAAAAGAACACCACGGATAAAACAGGCAAAACAGGGCAGAGTAACTGAAATAAGGACAGGACACGGCGTAACTGATTGACTGTAATAATAATTGATGATGAGGAACAACTTGTGGCGTGGAAAGAGGGCTCTATATATACTAATTTCACTCATAGTGGAGGACCTTTCTGCCTGTGTGCGTGTAGTACTGGTTTTCAGCGCAATGTGGCCAATTTGGGAGATTGGCACTAACAAGGCTCATCCCAATGACACTGCTGGTCATTAATTCAGCGTCACAAGTGCTTTCCATGACCTTAATAACCTATTTAGTCATTGTAACTAAGGTACATAGCAACACTGACGTGTGATTGTATCTGAAATGGGCCACAAATGACGCAAATGGGCCACAAATGGCTAAGGCCAATCATTAAAGGCCACGCTGGCTATGTTACTCTTATGTATTCAAGGTTTTTATTAATAAACCTTGTAAATAAACCACGTAGAATCTACTTTACCCTAGTTACACTTGTACATATGTGGTAACTAGGGGATTAGCTATTTCCACGCATTTGGCCAATTTCCAATTGGATTATATAATCCACGCGCGGGGTTGGAGGTTTAAACCCCAATTGGGCCTAACTCCCAAACTATACACAACACCTCAATTATAAGTCCATAATTGGTCATTTCACATATAGTATGCATATATAACAAGTACATACGTGTGTAATGTCCGTGTGACATATGTTGTGGCCAATTCCTACGGGTAATTGGTTCAAGGTGAAGGAGTAGGAATTTAGGGGTACTTCCAGTGAGGGACCCTACATTAATTTGCATGAGGATTCAGAATATGACATAATATTCTAAGTTATCCTCAAGGTTTAGAAGTTATTTAGTATTTTTTGTAAAAAGTAGTTTTATTTTAATTATTACTTATTTTTATGGTGCCAGGACTTTGCTAAGCTCATTGGATAAAAATAAGTAAACGGAGTTTTTTGTACATTATTAGTCATACAAATGGGTCTTAATATTGTAGTAATAATGTCTCTATTTATGTTACCTTTGTCAGGTTGGCTCTGTCATAGTAGCAAGCTGACATTCCCTCCCTTTAAAATGAGACTTTAGAAAACAAAATTCACTCTATTGTCTGTAGTGAAAAAAAAATTCTCAATTTCTCTTGGAGGCTCTATAATTTTGTAGATGTATGGGACCATCTGGTATGTTATCTTCAGGAATCCATTCATCTTTGTCTGCTGATTGTCCTCTATACCTTACTAAGTAGAGTCTAATATCTTCCCATTGATCCTTTCTTTCTTATCCTTTAATATCTTATGTACTTTAAAGTTAGAGTTGTCTAGAGGTTCAATTATAGGTACAGGTACAGATGTTACTGCAGGGGTATCTGTGCCTCTACTATTGTAAGGCTTGATTAAGCTAACTGGAAAAACAGGGTGTTTTCTGGAAAATTCATCTGTTAAATTACTTCCACTGCATTTTTTCCATGTAATTGCTTAATGGTAAAAGGTCCAACAAAGGAAGGTTTAAGTTTCCTGCTACCTCCCAATTATTAAAATTCACAGTGGACAATAGGACTTTGTCCCCAATTTGGAAGGATGGTTCTTTATGACTTTTGTCCCATCTTAACTTATTATATTCAGCTGCATCTTGCACACATTTCTTAGCATGTTCATGTGTAATTCAAGCATTATTTTAAAGTCTAGGAAGTGGGATGTACATGAGGTAATTTGTTATTAATATGGTCTTTGGCATTCTGGGTATCCATCCTCTTTCCAAAATATAAGGGATTTCTTTGGATGAAGAATGTTTACTACTGTTATAAGCTATTTCTAATGCAGGGAGTAAGCTAACCCAATCATGAGTATAACCATCACTGTTTTGAATTCTAAGCCAAAGAACAGAATCTTCTGAGCATATCTTCCAGAGTTTGGATCATTCTTTCAGCTAATCCATCAGTTTGGGGATGGTAAGCAGTAGAAAAGCTAATTTAGTGCCTAACATTCATGTAAATTTCTCCAAAATTCAGAAGTAAATTTGGGGTCTCTATCACTAATGATTATTTTGGGTATTCTACATCAGCCATAATCTGTTCCAAAATAGTAAAGCCACTTCCATAGCTGTATCATCTTTATGGTTGGGAATAAATCTGGCCCTTTTTGAATATCTTCTACAACCACTAGTACAGAGTTGAAGGAGTAAGACCCTCCAGGAGGTAAACCTGTAACAAAATCCATGTTTATTATTTCCCATCATTTGGTAGGTTCTTGGATGGTTTGAAGTAGCCCATATCTCTTACCTGTTTGCTTATTTGATTTCTGGCAAGTTTCACAGGATTTATATAAGTAGCTACTTCATTAGGCCAATTATTCCACCAAGCTGTGTTCTACTCTTTCAATAGTCCTTTCTTCTGAAAAATGTCCAGCACCAATATTGTCATGGCATTCTTTCATAAGGGCATCAATCTGAAGTTGATCACATAAGACTATTACACTGGAATGTCTTTCTTTGGAGTATAATATTCCATCTAATAGAGAGAACTTACCAGAAGAGTAAGGTTTGGATAACCAGGGAGGTAAACTAGCAATCAATTCATGGGAGCTGTTTTCATTGATAAGTATGTCTATAATTTGACAAATTCAGGATAGACTGGTAACTATCTTTGATAATAGTATAGTAGGCTTCATCCAAATCACAACATGTATTCCTAAAATGGGAATATATCTTCATCTTCAGGATCCCAGGCAGGGTTATCTGGAGTGTTTGGTAAAGCCCATCTGCTTAAGCCATCAGCATTATTGGGTTATCTGGAGTGTTTGGTAAAGCCCATCTGCTTAAGCCATCAGCATTATTATGCTTTTTACCAGCTTTGTGAACAATAGTCATATGTCCTCTGTATTGCTGGATAGCAATTTGCCATCTTAACATATGCCTATTGGGTGTCTGCATGTTCATAAGGGTTTTAACTGCTGTGCAATCAGTGACTACAACAATTCTACTACCTTCAAGATAATAATGTAACTTTTCTAGGACCATACAAGAGCTAACATTCCATTTGACTGGCTCCATACCTTTCTCTGTTGGTTAATTTGTCTTGAAATGAACAGAACTGTTTTTCTACCATTTATCTTCAATAAGAATTCTTGGTGTAAGGCAGCGCCTAAGCCATCTAGACAAGCATCTATGTATAAGATAAAGGGTAAATTATAATCTGGTTGAGCTAGAACAGGAGCAGTAGTAAGGGCTAGCTTCAGTTGTTCATAATCTAGTACTCTAGGGTGAGTCATTTCATAAATGGTTTCTTTACTACATAACTCATACAATGACTTGGCTAAAATAGCAAATTTCTCAATATGTTTCCTATAATAACCACAAAATCCAAGGAAAGATTGCATTTCAGTGATATTCTGAGGCATAGATTTGAGCATTACAGCTGCTACTTTATTTTGGTCAATGGCTAGGGACAGACCAGAAACAATTTGTCCTAAAGCTTTAAGTTCACCATATCCAAAATTGCATTTTTTAATAGACATTTTTAGACCAGCTCTAATGGAAGTTTCTAATACTATTTTTATCTTTTCTACATGTGTTTCCCAGTCATCTGAATAAATTATTATATCATCATATATATCATCATCCACACTGGCGGATAAAAGATCCAAAAATAGAGTCCATCATTCTTTGGAAATGAGAAGGTGCATTCTTAATTCCAAAGGGCATCCTGAGGTATTCAAAAACACCAAGATGGCAGATAATTCTCATAAATTGGCGGCTATTAAGTTCAATAGGTATCTGGTGAAACCCTTTAAGAACATCCATACAGGTTATGTACTTAGCTTTGGATAAATTATGCAGAGCATGGTCAATTCTTGGAATGGGATAATTATCTGCTTTAGTGTAATTATTTAAAGCTCTAAAATCTCCAACCATCCTAGATTTATCATTATGCCAGGCAATAATAACTGGGGTAGTAATTTCCACTTGCTCATTATGGCCCACTTTTCTAAGAACACGTAAATCTATAAGCTCTTTAATGTGTGCTTCTAAGGCTATTCTAGATTTAGGGCTAGAAGGGTAGGATGCTTTTCTAAGAGCAGGTGGGTAAGGAGGTTCACAAGTTGATTCTAATTTAATATCATGTCCTGTGACATTGCCAATGGTTCTTCAGTGGTACAGAAGCTTCCTTATTGTTGTAGCATACTTTAAGAACATCTAATATTTGGGCATTGGTTAGTATGTCACTTATAGCAGCTTGGGACATATATTCTTGATTAAAATCTCTTAATTCCTTCGGGTCAGGTTCCTGAGAAACAGGGGAAATAGTTTCAGAATGAATATTGCAAATTTGGTATTTCCTTTTCCAATCTCCTCCAATGGTAAAATATCTATCTTTGGACTGGAAAATTTCAATACCATACATGCAAAAGGTATCATTACCTAGTATAAGGTAGTCACAAATAGCATCAGAAAGTACTACAAATTCTACACTTAATCTGAGGGATCCCTTAGTGTGAGGGAATATTAAGGGCAAATTTATGACACCAATGGGTTTCATGGTGGAGTTACAACTGCTAAATGTAGCTTTGGGAACAGGTAATAAATGTTTGCGCCATTCAAGGTATATTTGTTGCAAAAATGTAGCACTGGCACAAGAACAAAAAGCTCCTATATCTAGTAGTGTCTTAACTGCTAAGTTTCTGAAAATAACCTTAGTGTAACTGGTTTTTCCCAGAGTATAACACCTTCCTTCCTCAGGTTTGTTAGTTAATAGCTTAGCATCAGATATATGGCCAATATTCATGTTGTCTTCCCATTTCTGGGGTAAGTTAGATTCACCATGGATGGTATTAATACTGAAGTCATTGCCAATATCAGCATTAATTACCATCACTGCATGGCCACTAGATTCTGAGTCATCATCATCTTGACCATAATGTGTATTAGAGGGTTCTTGTTGTATGATATCAAAGGTACTTTCAGAATCTGAATCAGGGCTTGCCTGCACATTATTGATTTTTCTCCTAGACTTGGTACATTCAGTACTTCTGTGGCCAGTTTCTCCACAATTCCAACACGTAGGAGTCTTTTCTTTCCTAATGGGTTCAGCTGGCTTAGATTCTAACTTTTTGGGAGGATCTGTTCTAGGAGTGTAATCCTTTTTATCAGAAGGATTGTGCTTCTTATTGATCCCAGTCATTTCTACCACTTCTTCCATAACACCTATAAGAGTGGATAAGTCACAATCCATGTCATTGATTCTACATCTGACATTATGCTCTAGGCTGCCTTTAGTTTGATTAAGTATTAAATCATTTATTTGTTCCTGATCTAATTTAGGATAAATGCATTCAATTCTCTTTTTCTGGTTCAGGCACCATTGATGAGGATTATGTTTGACTGGGTCAAAATAGTCATTCTCAAAGGCTCTGCGCATTTTCTTTTCCCAGAGTCTAGTGCCAAACTGTTGTTTGATCAATTCTTTCCAAGCTGGCCAGGATTGCTGTCCCATGGTAGCTTGTTTACTAATAAACCAGTCAAAAGCTACTCCTTCAAATAATCTGGGCAATCTTGTAAGGATAGCTTCATCAGGAGCTCTGTAGACTGTTAATATATGATCAATATATTTAATGAAGTTAATATGGTCATAATCTCCCTCTCCTGAAAAGTTGGTCCATTCTTTAATTGGTGGCAACAATTTATTCAGAAGGGAAGAGTCTATAAAGTTGTCAGTATTGTTACTGTATACTAGGTTACGTGAGGAATGAGCATGACTTCCTTGGCTCCCATTATGATGGTTATTATGAGTAGGGGAATTAATATGAGGGTAACTGTTATTAAGAGGCATGGGTGGACTGCTATTATATTTAGTATAGTTGGTTTGACTATTATTGTTTTGTTGTTGATTATTATGAAGATAGTTGTTATCATTTCCTCCATTATTTTCAGGTATGGTTTCCATATAAGGGTTGTTATATTTGGGCGTGGGGTTATTAGCAGGAATAGCTCTGGTAGGAATTTCTTTAATTAAGTCTGCTAATTCAAATTTCACGTCTAACAGATGCTTTAATAATAGAGTTCCATTAACATTCTTGTTGTTTTGATCAGATATTAAGACTACTTGAGCTTGTAGTTCAATCATCATTCTTTTCAAGTCCATTTGTTCCAGTTCTAATTTAACATTTTGGGCGTGTAAAGTGTTAATGACATTTTTATTAATTCTGTTAATTATATGTTCAGTATTAGCATGAAACATGTCTTCTAATCTGTTAATTTTATCCGCTAAATCATCATTAGAATACTTGGAATGTTCATCTTCAAGTTCTTCTAATTTTTTGGGCACATTAGGGATCTTTGGCTCAGAAGTTTTAGCGTGAAAATCAGGTTCATTATGCGCAAAGACAGACTTAGGTGAGTTAAGAAATTTAGACAATTGATTTAAAATGAGAGAAGAGCTAGACATATAATTTTCTAAAGATTCAGGCGGAGGAGGAGCCTTATTTAAAAATTCTAAAACAGTTTTGTGGCGTGTTTTAGCATTTTTGTCTGACAAAAGAATATTATTATGTGCAATTGTGAGAGAATTATCTAGGACAGAAAAACCTAATCTAAGATGTTGTAAAAGCTGGTTATGGCGCTGCTGATGTTGGCCAATTTCTTCCACTTCTGAGGATTGTTGTAATGACGGTTGTTCATAGAAAGACTGCTCATATTCTTTCCCTTGTTCTTGTTGGCTGTGTGAGGAAACAATACTCTCTTTTCCTCCCAAGGGTTCCATCCCTTTGTGTACTCCTCTACTTCCTTTTTGGAGATAAACTTCTGTAATTCTTTCTGAATCTTCTGGGCTAGTCCTAAAAGATTCAGCATCATCTCCTGGGTGGCCTTGGATTTCTGGGCTTCCACGAATTTCTGATGGTTGGCCACGTGTATCTTGACCAATCTGGCTATTTTGTCCTCCTTGGACATACCTATCACCTGGATTTCCAGGTCCTCTTCCTCCGTCTGGGGTTTCTGGTTACTGGCCAAGGAGGTGGAAGGGGTTGGTTCCACGTCCACATCCATGGCTTGAGGATTGGGGTGACTGGGGGCTTTCTTCTTGAATGCCAAGTTCTGGGGCAACTTCTCTGTCTCTAGGTTGCCTAGTGGCCGGGGGTAAGGGGCCGTGGAGATCAGGCTTGTGAGCCCTGGTAGACTTCCTGACAGGACTATTTTCACGGGACATATTAGTGAAAAGGGCCACAAAATATTAAGTAGGCGTAATTAATAAACCTACTGGTTGGTGGAGCTATAAGTGGAGTAATAGAATTGGCCACAGAGGTAGCTGGGGCCATGGTAGAAGAGTTGGAAGAGCTGGGAGTAGTAGTGGAAGACACTAGAGGATATTCAGGCGTAAGAATAAGTATTTTTGGTGGTTTTAATAATTTTTATTAAAGACAGAAAGGAATTAAACTGACTATTGTAAAACTGCTGTTTATATTCCAAAGTTCTTTGAAGATCTGCACGCCTCTTGTTCTCTTGATTTCTTCTGTTGATGGCGTTGAGTTTGATGAGAAGTTCCGTGTCCTTTTGAGCACGTTGCTGAGAGTGAAAAAGAGCTAGTTGAAACTGTTCTGTAGGCGTAAGTTTTTCCCAATCAGAAGGTTGATAGTTAGCTATTTCCTCTTCTTTGCGTAATCTGAGGACTTTGAGATAATGTTTGATTAATTCAAAGTGGGCAATTTGGTCAAAAGGAGGATGAATAAATTCAGGAGTGGAAATGAGAGATTTAGTGTATTGGTTCACTAAAATAATGCGTAAAACAATAAATTAGCAGAAGGATATTTTTTAGTGGATTTATTTTATAAATGATTTTTAGTTGGTTTGGTAATTTTTTGCGTGAGTGAAAAGCAAAAGTAGAAAGAATAAGTACCAGGAGTCAATTACCACGAGTGAATATTGGTAATTTCACGGCCAGACCCCCAATTGTCAGCCTCTGTGATGCCAAGGGCTAATACCTTTTAGCTACACAAGGTGATAAGAGTGCAAAATAAGGGTGAAGTGGGGTATTTCACGTAGAAAAGTAGTAAAGAAGAGATAAAAAGAATATAATTCTTTTTATAGAGGGGCCTGCTGGCGCAGGGGTGTTTGTAGGTGCCCTCTAAATCAGAGATCTGCAAAGCAGGGTGGTATCTGATTAAGCAAACAATGGGTTTCTGCGTAACAGAAGGTGGTACCAAAGTGCTTTTCCAATTAAGGAACCAGAATGGGGACAGAAGGATGAAAGAAGTACTCACTATTGCTTCTTTCAAGCCAAAAAGCCACGTAGGGGGGTGAAGTAGAGCTGCTGGGTAGATTGAAGGGTTTCTGTGCAGGAGCTGGACACGTAGGATGGTTGATTTAAAGAGAACACCACTGATAAAACAGGCAAAACAGGGCAGAGTAACTGAAATAAGGACAGGACACGGCGTAACTGATTGACTGTAATAATAATTGATGATGAGGAACAACTTGTGGCGTGGAAAGAGGGCTCTATATATACTAATTTCACTCATAGTGGAGGACCTTTCTGCCTGTGTGCGTGTAGTAACTGGTTTTCAGCGCAATGTGGCCAATTTGGGAGATTGGCACTAACAAGGCTCATCCCAATGACACTGCTGGTCATTAATTCAGCGTCACAAGTGCTTTCCATGACCTTAATGACCTATTAGGACGGTTCACATTGGGCACTATGACCATCTTTAACCCCAATTTTATGGCACTTCTCATAAAATTTTCACTCAAAAAATGACTTGATCCTAATCTTCCGAAACGTCCAGATACAGAGGCGTGAAAATTTTGCAAAATTTTATGCATTAAGGGTGTTAAAAATGGGTTTAAACATGGTTACACATCCCAATGAGATCCATCCTATTTGGTCATTGTAACTAAGGTACATAGCAACACTGACATGTGATTGTATCTGAAATGGGCCACAAATGACGCAAATGGGCCACAAATGGCTAAGGCCAATCATTAAAGGCCACGCTGGCTATGTTACTCTTATGTATTCAAGGTTTTTATTAATAAAACCTTGTAAATAAACCACATAGAATCTACTTTTACCCTAGTTACACTTGGACATATGTGGTAACTAGGGGATTTAGCTATTTCCACGCATTTGGCCAATTTCCAATTGGATTATATAATCCACGCGCGGGGTTGGAGGTTTAAACCCCAATTGGGCCTAACTCCCAAACTATACACAACACCTCAATTATAAGTCCATAATTGGTCATTTCACATATAGTATGCATATATAACAAGTACATACGCGTGTAATGTCCGTGTGACATATGTTTGTGGCCAATTCTTACGGGTAATTGGTTCAAGGTGAAGGAGTAGGAATTTAGGGGTACTTCCAGTGAGGGACCCTACATTAATTTGCATGAGGATTCAGAATATGACATAATATTCTAAGTTATCCTCAAGGTTTAGAAGGTATTTAGTATTTTTTTGTAAAAAGTAGTTGTTATTTTAATTTATTACTTATTTTTATGGTGCCAGGACTTTGCTAAGCTCATTGGATAAAAATAAGTAAACTGAGTTTTTTGTACATTATTAGTCATACAAATGGGTCTTAATATTGTAGTAATAATGTCTCTATTTATGTTACCTTTGTCAGGTTGGCTCTGTCATAGTAGCAAGCTGACATTTTGATTTATGACCTGTCCAAAGACTCTTTTGAAATCTTTGATAGGCACTGTCGGCATTTATTCACACCACTCAAAAAACCCCATCCAGTGGGCTTGTCTGACACGGCATTGGTCAAAATTTTCTGATGCTATGTTGAACAAGCCTGTCCAACATGAGATTGTACAATTCTGTCCAATGCCATGTTGAACAAACCTGGTTCAATGGGTTTGTCCGACATGGGATCAGACAATTGTGTCCGATCCCGTGTCAAACAACCGGGTTCAATGAGTTTGGCCAACATGGGATCAAACAGGTTGTTTGATCCCATGTTGGATGACATCTGTCCGATGAGTTTTTACACATCAGACAGATTTCTCAATTCTTTTGAATATGTTGCCGAGCAGGCCAGTGACCTGCTCAGCAAGCTCTTCTCCCAGCAGGGCAATGACCTGCTGGTCAAAGAGCTCGGCAAGCAGGCCAATAACCTGATCGCCAAGAGATGACCGGTGGCCTGCTTGGCAAGATCTTCACTGAGCAGGCCAATGACCTGCTTGGCAAAGAGCTCGCTGAGCAGGCCAATGACCTGCTTGGCAAAGAGCTTGCTGAGCAGGCCAGTGACCTGCTCGCAAAGCAGGCCAGTGACCTGCTCGCAAAGCAGGCCAGTGACCTGCTCGCAAAGCAGGCCAGTGACCTGCTTGCAAAGAGCAGGCTGGCCTGCTCTGTTGCCAAGAAGGTTAATGACCTGATCTGTGCTTGCCAAGCAGGCCAATGACCTGCTCTGTGCTTGCCAAGCAGGTCAATTTCCTGCTTGCAAAGAGCAGGCCAATGACCTGCTCTTTGCAAGCAGGTTAGTGGCCTGCTCTCTTTGCGAGCAGGTTATTTGTCAGAATATGATTCTTGCTGATTATTGTGATAATGACACTATCATTCTTTCCATAAGTAGATTTATAATCAGTGCATGAAGTCAGTCCATGATAAACATGGATGCTGACTCTGTACTTTATCCAAACCCTTTCAACCGCCTCTAGGCGACAAGCTAGGACGTATCGTGCATAGCAACAAAAGCCAAGGAAACGCCTAGGCCCTGACCACTGTAACGTTCAGGACCAGGCAATGAAGCTTAGGTCCTCAAATCCATCCTTGTGAGTTCAAGGGCTCAGACCCTGGATGAACTGTGATTCAAGAAGGGTATAAAACCCTGATGCTTTAACAGAAGTTCTGACTTTCTGTGTTGACTCTTCTCTTTCTGCAAAACTTCATCTTTAGAGAAACCTTACCTTCAGCTTACAACATCTGTTCTACTCAGCCTTGTCTAGTCAAACCAACAGCTCATCCCCTCATCACCCTCCTCCAAACCTAAGTGCCTAGAGCACTCTGTTCCTCTTTTCTTTCTTAGTCTCTACAAGCGTCATCCACTTTTCTATCTTCTTCCATTGGCCTCGTGCCATTTCTTCTACTAGCACATCACGTGCCCTTCTATCCTCTATACTTTCTCATCTTGAACCTTGCGGTCTTCTCTCTTGTTTCCCCCTAAGTCGTCCCTGTCTTAGGTAAGTTCTGCACACTACTTGTTCCTTTTCATTTTCCTCTCACTCGTTTCTCAGTTTACTCTATTGTACACAGATATGACCTGTCAGAATATCAGCCTGTCCGCTCTCAGCCTCAGCAATTATGTCCTCTCCCCTTTTCCTTTTTCTTTGTCCTGTCTTTTCTTTGTCCTGTCTACTATCTGTCCTGTTAACATGTCCAGTCAACCTTTCCTGTCAACCTGCCCTGTCCTGTCACCAATTTCCCCTTTCACCTGTTCTTGCTCAGATACTTAATCTGCTCCCTGGTGATTGAAATGAAACATTGAGTCAGAGCAAAACTATTTGAGAACCACCCGTGCCACAACCTCTCTAGCCCCTCTTTCACCCCCTTCTTGAGCAAGGACTTGTAAACGTAACATGAACTACAGGCTCTAATGAATAAAAAATCTTAGTATTTTGAATTCTCACAGATTTACAGTCATCCAGGTGCAACTCTTCCAAGCTACCTCCACGGAATACAAGACAGGATTGACTTCCATGGCCAACAAACTCAGCCTCAAAGACCAGTTATCTTTCCTCCCAACTCTTTTTGGCGACAATAACTATCCCATGTGATGCAGGTGTATCACGGCTTTTCTCCGGCATCAAAAGCTCTACACAACGGTTACCGTGGCGCCTGGTCTGGCTCCTTCTTTGGCGGTCAAGAAAAGGTTATCCAAGGCTGCCAACATACTGCTCACCAATATTGGCAACAAACTCTACAACCAGATCATCACCAACAATAATGACAACAACGGGTTACTCATCTGGACTTGCATCAAGGAGTTGTTTGCCCAGAGTACAGGTCTTTGCCTCAGTCGCTGCATAACCCAGTGGCACAAGCTTTGCTACAAGGGTAATCTCTCTGACTATTTGGATTGGGTTGAGACTTGTCTGGCTTTGTTTGAATTGATCTCCTACGTCCAGGATGGATCCGCAATTTGGGGTGTCATTACCTTGGCTCTATCTGAACAACGGGGAAGTTTTATCAATCCCATTTTGACCAATGACGTCCTAATGAACAATCCTGTGCTCTTGATGACCAAGCTTTGCAACATAGCTTGCAATGAACAAACTTGCAAGAAACCACCTCATTCCGAGACCTTGGCAACAGCCATGTCCACCACCAACTCTTGCACCAGGACTTGCAGTGGCTGTCACGGCAAGAAGCACAACCCTGTCAAGAAGACCCACAGCAATGAGAACTGGTGGGCCATCTATCCTCACAAGCGGGAGGAGTATCTCGCCTCTCAACATCACACTGTTGCTGTTCCTTCTACCCAAGCTGCGTCCTCCTCTCAACATCAGGTTCCTGCCTTTGCTGCTATCACCTCTGCCCATTGTCATCTCAGCAGAGCGTCAGGCACCACCACTGTCCTCAACTCTGGTGCCTCTCACCACATGTTCAATTGTTTGGAATTTTTTGAAGATACCAACGTATGCTCCATCCCCATCAGCACTGGTCGTGACTCCACCAACTTAATTGCTATTCAAGTACACTACAAAAAAAACTTGCTCAACTGCTAGCAGTTGACATGCGAGACACTCAAGTCACACTTGCGTTCCACTTTTGATGCACAGTGAATTTGCATTATGCACAGTCACTGTGAATCCAAGTGTGCCTTGAGTGTGACTCAGAGTGTTGCTCAAGTGACCGCATGTCAACTGCTGACACTTGAGCAAGTCTTTCTTGCAGTGGTAGGCACTGCATTCATCTGCCAGTTGGATGGTTGTGTCCTGCGTCTTGAGGACTCCCTTTTTGTCCCTGGGCTGAGTTGCAACCTGCTTTCCCTCACCAAGCTCATCAAGCAATCGGCTCTCATCCAGCAAGAGGACCAAAACACCCACATTACAATTGATGATTCAATCTCCTTCATCTGCCACCATTACAACAACATTCTTGAAGTGGTTGGCAAAATTGGTCCGTTATCTCGTGAAATCTTTGCACTCATCACCAGCACTCACTCAACTGCCATTTCCACCTTCAAGACCTGGCATCGTTGGCTGGGGCACGCCGGAATCTCCCGCATCAAATCTGTTCTTCCTGGTATCACCTTGGAGAAAACCGGATCATTTGATACCTGTATGAAGGGCAAGGTTGCTTGCGTCCCCTACAATGGGCATTTTGATGTCACTCATCACCCTCTTGAAGTTGTTCACGCTGACTTGGTTGGACCCATCACTCCCTTGACCAACTTGGGCACTTGGCACTTTCTTATGCTTGTCAACCAGCACACCGGCTTCATCAGTGTCACACTTGTAAACCCCCTTCTCCAGCTGGGTTTCACATGGATATCACAGTTGTCTTTCAATCCATATTTAGTCCATCTGTTGTTGATCCAAACTGGCTCAGTAGAGACTGACCCTCACTTCTCTCTCTGAGTCAGGTATGTCCCCTTTTCCTCATCCTTTCTTTCCTGCCTTGTTCCCTCATTCTAAGTTGTAGAGTAGAGACTGACCCCCACTTCTCTCTCTGAGTCAGAAATCAAGCCTCACCGTGTTTGGTCTTAGAACCGTTCTGGGCTCAGCAGCCTGTTCCCCGTGCCACTTCCCCTTCATTCAGTGAAGGACATTCACAGTCCTTACACTTTTTTTTTCTCACACCAAACCGCATCACCAAAACCGACTGAACCTACTGAACTGACTGACTGGACTGGTGTGAGCCTGGGCCTCTACGGTGGCAGCAGGACACAAGATGGGGGAGAACTCTGGTTGTATTTCAAGGGAATGGGATACAACTAGAAGGAGAAAGAGAGGACTTTGAGGATAGATAATGAAACTTAGAATATGATGATGATGATGATGATGATTGTAAAAGCTTGTTTATACTTCTCTAACCTTAAAGGTGAGGAATAAGGCTCAATCCAAAAAGGAGAGCAAGTAGCGGAGATAACTCTTACGCCTCCTCTCTTAAAGAAACAGAGAGGGTGATCAGCTCTTCAGCTGCCCAGTTTTTTAGATCAAAGGAAACTGATCAAGGTTCTTTAGAGGGAAACCTATGTGGGTTTAATTGCTCAAAAGCCCACAGAAAAGCAAGAGAAGAATGAAGTTATGATTGGTAATAAATGCCTCTTTAATGATCAATGATGAAGATGAAAAGAAGTGGGATGAAGCAATCAGAAGACTAGGTGAGAGAAGAAGAGATTGGAGCAATGCTTACTTGTCAACAAAAGGTGACCCCAAATGACCACTGAATAGTGAGGAGATGGGAGGACCTTGATTTGTTGAGTAGTGAAAGTTGTCCAATGGCTTGTTCTGCTGGTGTAGTGGTTCTGGTTGAATGATTCCTCGAGTTCATGTTTTTCTTCCGGGGGAGATGAACTCTGAAGATCAAAATGAATATATTCAATATGAGCAGAACTTAGAAAATGATTAAAAGTTAGAGAATTATTCCACTCTTCAGTGGAATAATACTACACAATTGTAGCACATGCAATATATGAAAATGAAGCTTGAATTGCAGAGGATTTGAGTAAGGCACTGTTGAAGCCTTTTGGGCAACAGTGTTGTCTCTAAGGCTGACACTCCCTACCACCAAAGGAGGGTGTGTTCTCTAAGAGAAGACAGGCTAAGTTGTTCTTTTGTCACTCCTGAATTGCCTAAGTAAAACAGAAGCATCCGGGATGTCTTTTTCTAAGAGCCATTCATCCTGGTCAGCTCCAAAGCCTTTATATCTGGCTAAGTACATTTTCACATCTCTGTTGTCTACTCTAAGCCTCTTCTCCCTGAGAATTTTCTGTATGACTTTGGACTTTGGAGGTTTTTCTAAGGGAGGAATGACTACTTTGATCTGCTTCCTCAAAGGAAATCTGGAAGGGTCAGGTTTGTTGTAAGGTTTAATCAGACTAACAGGGAAAGTTGGGTGTTTCCTACTGAATTCTCCTGTGAGGATTACTTCAACAGCATTCTTTCCATGGAGAGCTTTCACAACAAAAGGACCAGCAAAGGAGTCTCTCATCTTCTTTGGTCCAGCTAGGTTGGTGAAGTTAGCTGTGGAAATGAGGACTTGGTCTCCAACTTTGAATTCAGGCTCTTTATGGCTTCTGTCCCACCTTTCCTTGTTGTAAGCAGTTGACTCTTTGATGCAGTTTTCAGCATGGATCCTGGCTTTCTCAAATATCTTGCCATAAGTGCCTGCAGTAGGGTGTATGTCAACTGCATCTTGTTTAATGAAGTCTTTAGGAAGATTTGGTAGCCATCCTTTTTCTAATATGGCGGGAGCTTTACCTGTGGTAGAGTGGATACTGGTGCTGTAGGCTAATTCAAGTATTGGAAGGAGAGAGACCCAATCATGAGTGTAACCATCATTGTCCTTGAATTCTAAACCATAAGCACAGAACCTCCTAACCATATCTTCCAAAGTTTGAATCATCCTTTCAGCTAGGCCATCAGTTTGAGGATGGTAGGCAGTGGAGAATGCTAGTTTGGTCCCTAACATGCAGTGCAAACTTCTCCAGAATTCAGAGGTGAACTTGGGGTCTCTGTCTGATATGATAATCTTTGGGATACCAGTTCTTGGAATTACTCTATTCCAGAACAGGATAGCTGTATCCATAGCAGAGTCTTCTTTGAAGCAAGGGACAAAAATTGGGGTCTTGGAGTATCTGTCAACTACAACAAGACAGGCATTGTAACTAGCAGCTCCTCCAGGAGAGAGGGAAGTCACCCAATCCATATTAATAATATCCCAAGGTTTGGATGGTTCTTGGATCTTTTGGAGTAGGCCAAATCTCTTTCCTGTAGCTTTGTTAGCTTTCTGACACCTATCACAAGAACTACAATAATCTGTTGTGTCTTTCTTCCAGTTCACCCACCAAGCAGTGTCTGCTACCTTTTCCAGGGTTCTATCTTCAGACAAGTGGCCTGAATAGACACTGTCATGACATTCATGGAGGATAGTATTGATGGTCATTTTATCCACTATGACCAGAACAGAGTTATGTTTCTCTCTGTGGTAGATGAGGCCATCAAACAAGGAGAATCTGCCTTCAGCATAGGAAGTCTTCCAAACATCTGATAAGCCACTTGCCAGCTGGGGGTCTTTACAGCTTTTCATCAAAAGCTGGGAGATAATTACTGCATTATTGTCCTTTTGGTACCCATCTCTGACAGTGTCAAAGAACTCAGCTTTGAAGGTGGAAACATGAATGCCCATGATGGGAAACTTGTCATCATCAGGCTCTTCTTCTGGATCATAAGCAGGATTGCTAGGATTGTTGGGGAGAGCCCATCTGCTAAGTCCATCAGCATTCTTGTGAATGTTCCCATCTCTGTGTTGGATAGTCATATTCCCTCTGTATTCCTGAATAGAAATTTGCCATCTTAACATATGTCTGTTGGGTGTTTTCATATTCAGCAATGACCTCAGAGCAGTGCAGTCTGTTATGACTTCAAAGACACTGCCATCAAGGTAATAGTGGAGTTTATCTAGTGCCCAGACTAGACACAGGCATTCAAGTTGACTGGCTCCATATCTTGCTTCAGAGTCTTTCAGCTGCCGGGAGATGAAAACTATGGGGCCTTCCTTTAAAACACCATCTATAATCTGCACTTGATGTAAAGCAGCACCTAACCCAACCATACTGGCATCAACATAGAGCTTAAAGGGCAGCTTCCAATCAGGGAAAAGAAGAAGAGGGGCTGAGGTCAGCTTCTCAATGAGGAGTTTGTACGCTAATAGTCTTTGATGGGTCATTTCAAACACTGTTTCAATTTTACAGAGCTCAGTCAGTGGTTGGCAATTTCAGCAAATTTGTCAATATGTTGTCTGTAGTAACCAGCAAATCCAAGAAAAGATTGGATTTCTTTTCTGTTAGAGGGGACAGGTTTGTTCAATACAGCAGCTACCTTGTTTTGGTCTATCCCTATGGCTATCCCAGACACAACATGACCTAGAGCTTTGATCTGGTGAAATCCAAAGTTACACTTTTTCAGAGAGATTTTCATGTTCATGTTGATGACTATCTGAAGGATTCTGTCAATCCTCTGGATGTGTTCTTCCCAATTATTGGACATAATGATAATGTCATCAATATAGATGATCACCCATTTTTCAGAAAGTTCTCTCCTGAATTCAATGTCCATCATCCTCTGGAAGTGGGAGGGAGCATTCTTGATCCCAAAAGGCATTCTCAAGTATTCATATATGCCCTTGTGACAGATTATTCTTAAGTATTTCCTGGACTCAGGGGCTATCACATTCTGGTGGAAACCTTTCAGGACATCCATACTTGTGAGGAACTTTGCTTTGGCCAAGTTATTCAGAGTTTCACTTATTTTTGGGATGGGATATCTATCCGCTGAGGTGTAAGTGTTCAAATCTCTGAAGTCACCCACCATCCTGGATTTTCCATTGTGCCAAGCTATGATGACAGGAGTAGTGATTTCTACAACTTCATTATGGCCAACTTTCCTGAGGACATTCAATCTAACTAGTTCTTCAATGTGTTCATCCAGTGCTTCTCTGCTTTTGGGACTAGCAGGATAAGGTGGTCTTCTCAGTAATGGAGGATAAGGTCTATCTGTAGTCAATTTTATACTGACTTCATGGCCTCTGATGGCTCCTAGAGGCTGAGCAGTATCAGCAAAGGCATCCCTGTTCTTAAAAAGAATGTCAAACAAGGAATTTCTCTGGTCAAGAGTCAATTGATCATAGATTTTGGCCTCTGAAAGATCTTCTTTGATGAATTTATTGAACAGGGGATTCACATCTTTCAAAGCAGCAATTTCTGATGAAGGAAGGGGTTTCTCTAGTATTGGGGACTTGAAGCTGAATTTCTTTTTCTTATTCTCATTCCCAATGGTGAAGTATCTTTCCTTGCTGTTTGTGATGTCAAAACCATATAGAGATTGGTAATCATTTCCTAGAATAAGGTAATTCATTTTAGCATTCTCCATAACGACAAATTCAGCCATAATCCTGACTGATCCTCTTGTGTGAGGGAAGATGAGGGCTAATTCAATGATGCCCAGAGCTTTGAGCTGGTCACTGCAACTGTGAAATCTAGCATGGGTAATTGGCAAGAGAAGATGTTTCCATTCTGGAACAATGGAATTTAGAAGAGTGTTGTTAATTATAGAGCAAGAAGCACCACTGTCCAACAGACAAGAATATTCAGAGTTGTTGATGAGGACAGTAGTGAGGGTTTGGAAACCAATCAGATGAGCTTTTCCTTTGTCAGGTTTACATCTCATAAGCCTAGCATCTTCAACATGAGAAGATTGACAGCTGTTATTCCAAGTTTGAGGTTGATGAGATTCTGCTTGTATTTCAGCAATAGAGTATTCGGTGAGTGGTTCGCATTCAACAGCATACTCAAAGAACTCATTCATAACATGGCCAGAATGTTCATAGTCTCTCTCCTGGTTCATAGCAAGGACAAATTGGTCACTGTCATGTTCATTGGAGTGGTTTTCGGCTTCCTCAGCAGGAGATTGCTGGCTGAGTTGGTCATCCTTCTCACCATCATATGACTCGTCTAGATTGTCAATTCCCACTTCATTGATTCTTTGTCTCCTTTTGGGGCACTCTCTAGAATAGTGCCCAGGTTGTCTGCAGAAGTTACAAACATCTTTGTTTCTAGTAGCAGGGACAGAGTTATTGGACTGCTTTTTAACTTCATTTTCAGTCTTGCTGGGTTCAACTCTAGTACTAGAGGTGTTATTCTTCCATGAACTTTTGGAGAATTGGTTGGTAGAATTATTGGAAACAGTTCTGGGGTATTTCATGGCCCTGTCCAATACTTCTTCTATGATGATGACCATCTCTTCGAAATTCATGTCAGTGGCATCCTTTTTGTATCTACTCTTGACAGCATGTTCTAGATTACCTGGGCATTGTTTTAGGATTTTTTCACAAATAAGATAATCACTAAGTTCTGGTTGGAAAGCTCTCAACCTTTCTCTTTGAGTGTTGAACCATTTGTGGACCCTTTTGTTTTCCAAACTGAAATAGTCTTTCTCAAATTCTTGTTGCATCTTCCATTTCCAGTTATGAGTACCAAACTTGGTTCTGATGGTATTTTTCCACCAAGCCCAAGATCTGTTCTCATGGCTATCTCTGATACCGATGTACCAGTTTTTTGCTGTGTCAGTGAACAGGGCAGTCAACCTGCTAATGATCATATGATCTAACATGCAATAATCTTGAACAAATACATCTATATTTTTGAGCCAGAGTTCATGATTGTAGGGGAGTTCACCTGAGAACTTCTCCCACTCACTGGTCTTGGGGATAGATTTCCACAATTCCTTCCTCATTTCTGCGTCAATGTGGTCTTGATTGATGAAAGGGAAATCAACTTGCCACTGAGGGACATTGTCATTTGGAAGAGGAGGGGGAGGTGCACTATGTCTAATTTCAGTTTTGGAAGATGAGAACTTTTGATGTTTGAAATCCTGTTTCTCAGGATGAATGTGGAGGGAATGCTGATTCATAAAAGGATTATTGTAATGAAGATTGAGTTCCTCATGGCTTTGGGGAGCATTATGAACTTGATGTTCATAAGACTTACTTTTCTCCTGAGCAAGACATTTGTCTATTTTGTAGTTCAAGGAGGAAGATATAGAAGAAATGTCCCCTATCCTTCTTTTCATTTGTTCCAACAGTTCCTCCTCACGGTTCTTACTCTCTAAGAGCTTATGTTTGAGATCCAAGACTTGTTCTCTGAGTTGGTCTTCCATATGCGCAAAGTTTGTAGATAACTTGTCAATTTTATCTTCTTGGACTGAATTCATTCCTACGATAATATCTTGTAAGCGATCTAACTTGTCACTAACTAAACTATCTACATGAGCATTTTTAGATGGGGGAGTGGAAAACTCTGAGACATGATTCATAATTTTTTCAAAGAGCGAGGGAAGGATTTCAGTCCTGACTAGGTCCTGGACTGAAGTCGATATAGTTGAGTTCAAACGCGCGACACATGATTCGAGTAATGTTCCAGGGAAGGTTTCCATTGTTCCTGATAGTTCTGTCAAAAAATTCGCAAAGAGATCCTTCAGACGATCCTCTATTAAGAAAGGGGCTTCAGAGACAAATTCATGGTCAATATTGCTGAAAACCTTTTCCAATTGAGAAGGGGTGGGACTAACTTGGCTAGCAAGTGGTAGCTGCGAGCTTATTGATGGTAGGCTGGGTTGTTGCTGTTCTGTCCCCTTCCGCGATGGCGGAAGCCCCGGCCGCGTCCTCTTCGTTGCATGGCATTGAGAGCCCTCTTGGCTCTCACAAAGAAGTCGCCGATCTCCATCATATTGGAAGTCGTGTCGCGGGGTCTGCGCCAGTTGTTTCTGCCCCTCCCTCTCCACGAATTGTTGTTGTTGGGGCGTTGATAAGGAGTCTGCCCGTAATAGTGGTAGTTGTTGTACCCTGGTTGTTGGTGCGGTTGATGAGGGTAGCTTAGATGGTGAGGGGGGGTATAATAGCTGTTCTGATTCTGGGTAATCGGGGGGGAGCGGATGTCCGTTTCGGATACGAATGGCGGCAAGTTTCCCGGCGGGTGTGAAGTAGTAAGAGGGTTTGTCGATGGAGGCGGATATGACGGCGGAGGCGGAGGAGGTAGATGTGCGTTCGGCATGTTCGAACCGCCTGGGACTAGCTTCAAGTACTTGATCTCTGGGTTCTTCCCCGGGATGTTTGGGTTGTCCTGAGGAGTTCCCTTCGATAACTCTTTGTCCAAGATCATTGGTTCCGGGCCGGACTTCTTCGGGGCGTTCATCTCTGCTTCCAATTTGTCCAATTCCTTCTTCGCGCTCCAATTGTCCGATAGGCGCATCATGTCGTCGAATCCGACTAGCCTCTGTAGTAAGAGCTGGGTAGAGTGGGCTTGAGTGAGAGTGGTTCGCATCAAGCTGGTGTCGTTGGAGCTGCGAGCTTTCAAAAATAGGCTCCATTGCCCGTCGAGGATGTTGGCTGCCGTCTCCGCTTCCTCGCTCATTTTTAGTGCCTGGGTCTGACCTAGAGGGGTGGAGTTGGCTTGGAGTAGGGAAAGAGCCGGCTGGTTCGACGAATTCTCCACGAAAGGGAGACTCGGCACTCCTTGTCTCTCTATTGGAGCGGGTACTGGGGTCGAGCGGGTCGATTCTAGCGCTCGGGAAGCCTCCCGGGAGTTGACTAGGGAGGGAGCTATCCCCGTGTCCGGTGGTAAAGGGGGATCCGTTCTGAATAGGTCGTCCAATTCCATGGTCGGCTCTTGGTCTAGTGCCGCTATCAACTGTTCGGTTGATAGTCCTTTGTTCGAGTAGTCTGGATCGTTCGAGGGCTGAGTCACTGAGCTCATAGTAGATTGGGACGTCCCCTCGGCGTTGAAGAGGTTGGTGTTTTCTGGCGAGAGTGAGCTGTCTAGCAATCTCGGCGCGTTGCTTCTCTTCGCGCGAGATGTCCTTGCCGTTTCTAAGATGAGCGCCCATGGTGAGATGAGTAGGATTGAGAAGGGTCTCAGTGATCAATAGAGAAGGATAGATAAAGAAGGATAGATTATATATTATGAGAATAAGAAGAGGAAGGAAAAGACAGAACTTTTGGAGGTCTTTTTCTTAGCTTGGTTGATGCGGCGGCTACGACGTGTGGGTATCGACGCGGGTTTATGAGTCACGGGGGCTTTCTTAAGGATCTTGTTGACCTTAGCGAGAGGTATCGACGGTCCAGTAGCGATGGGAGTCCAGACAGAGCCGTTGATCACGTTCCCTTCTGCGGCTTTTACTTGTGGTTGGTTAAGAATGAGATCTAGGTCGTCTGAGTCGGAGGTCTTGTTCGCTGAAAGATCAGAAGAGCTCGGCGGGTTAAACAGAGGAGTTCCTTTGGGCTTCACTTAGCAGAAGGAAAACGCACGCGAGTAAGAAAGCCGATCGATATTGAGATATGATATTATATATAGGTAAAGAAGGACAGATGGAAGAGTCAGATGTTCGTTTAAGAAAGATATAGACGGGAGATAAAACAGGTTGGAATCACTTTACTTTTTTTTCGTTTTTCGTCGTTTTTTTCGTTTTTTTTTTTTTTTTCGTTTGGATGTTATTTGTATGAGGCCTTGGTATAGAATGATATAGAACGAAAGAGATTAATATGATATTCTATAGGATTGAATTGAGTTCTATATTGGAGAGAGGTCTAAAGTAAGAATATTTTCCCGATGAGGCCCCCAATTGTGAGCCTGGGCCTCTACGGTGGCAGCAGGACACAAGATGGGGGAGAACTCTGGTTGTATTTCAAGGGAATGGGATACAACTAGAAGGAGAAAGAGAGGACTTTGAGGATAGATAATGAAACTTAGAATATGATGATGATGATGATGATGATTGTAAAAGCTTGTTTATACTTCTCTAACCTTAAAGGTGAGGAATAAGGCTCAATCCAAAAAGGAGAGCAAGTAGCGGAGATAACTCTTACGCCTCCTCTCTTAAAGAAACAGAGAGGGTGATCAGCTCTTCAGCTGCCCAGTTTTTTAGATCAAAGGAAACTGATCAAGGTTCTTTAGAGGGAAACCTATGTGGGTTTAATTGCTCAAAAGCCCACAGAAAAGCAAGAGAAGAATGAAGTTATGATTGGTAATAAATGCCTCTTTAATGATCAATGATGAAGATGAAAAGAAGTGGGATGAAGCAATCAGAAGACTAGGTGAGAGAAGAAGAGATTGGAGCAATGCTTACTTGTCAACAAAAGGTGACCCCAAATGACCACTGAATAGTGAGGAGATGGGAGGACCTTGATTTGTTGAGTAGTGAAAGTTGTCCAATGGCTTGTTCTGCTGGTGTAGTGGTTCTGGTTGAATGATTCCTCGAGTTCATGTTTTTCTTCCGGGGGAGATGAACTCTGAAGATCAAAATGAATATATTCAATATGAGCAGAACTTAGAAAATGATTAAAAGTTAGAGAATTATTCCACTCTTCAGTGGAATAATACTACACAATTGTAGCACATGCAATATATGAAAATGAAGCTTGAATTGCAGAGGATTTGAGTAAGGCACTGTTGAAGCCTTTTGGGCAACAGTGTTGTCTCTAAGGCTGACAACTGGGACCAACTGACTGACTGACTGCCCCGACTGCTCCGACTGGACTGACTGCTCCTCAACTGCTCCAACGACTTGACTTCACTGATCCGACTGCACTCCCACTTCCTAATTTTCCTCCTGTCTCCTTTTCAATTACTTACCTCTTCTTGGCGGCACGCTCCAATTGGTTTATGACCACAAAGAGAAACACTGCGGCCAACGACCTCCTTCCACTCTCTGATCCCAAAGCAATAATCCATGTCAGAAACGCCAAACGGAGACACGCCGCATCACTCCGCAACCGCCCTTTTCCCCCCTTTCCTTTGCACACGACTGCCCTCCCTGTTCCCGCCTCAATGTCAGACACAGGAGACGGCCATCACAAACGGGAAGAGCTGTCCAACGTGAACCAAACAACCAACTCCGCGGCTTTGGACACGGCGAAGGACTGATTTAGGAGGGTGCTTAAAGCTCAACACGCCTGCATTGTCCAAGCCCGAGAGGACCACCAACAAGTCATCGAGGACCGCCGCGCCGATTGCAAGCTCTTTCTTGCGGCACATCAAGATAACGCCAATTGTATTGGCCGTCTGGAAGATCTGCTCCTGGCGATGGACCTCAAGAACAAAAGCGGCGCTCAACCGGCGCGGGCGGAAACTAGCAGGGTTGACCTGCAGAAATTTCGCACGTCTGACAGCCCGATGTACCGCGGCCCGTTTCAGGAGACCAAGTTGTTCTTGCGCTGGATCCATGGGGTCCAGACATTCTTTGAGACAAGGGACGTGTCTAATATGGCGGACAAGATCAAGATTCTTGGTAATCTCATTGCCAAGACTAACTTGCAGTTATTCTACGCAAACAAGTCAGCGGGCTTCCTCAACCGATCGTGGGAGGAGTTCAAAGCGCGACTATTTGACTTTGCGCTCCCCTCTAATTGGCGCTCAGGACTCCAACAGCAAGTTTGCAAGCTCGACATGTCCCCAACCAAAAAATTCCTTGAATACAGTACAAGGGATTGCACCTTGCAGAGCCTTTTTAACTTTGACGTCACCAACAACTCCAAGCTTGGCGACCTTCAACTATCCCAATTCTTGGTTTACGGCCTGCCGGATTTGCTCCAGGATTGGATCAACGAACGCCAGCTCCTCGAAACGGTCCCGTTTGCTTATGGACCCTTTGAGAAGCAGGCAAACACGTCCTTCCTTGCCTTGCAGCGTCCTACCAAGACACCTGCTGCCTTCAGACCCACGTCGAGGGCCCTGCCATCACTTTCCCATGATGAGTTCATTTGGCAGGTACACTCATACCTTGACTTGCAGGGTCTCTGCCACTTCTGCAAGAAACACTGCGGCAGCGTGGCTGGCGCCTGCCCCGGACCACTTAACCGGGCCCACATCAATATTCCTTCCACCTTCCAAGCCCCGCCAAAGCCCCCCAACTACAACGCCCCGCGAGCCTGGAATAGACCTACAGCTGCGCCGGGGAAACCTACTCATGCTCCAGCTGGTTGCCCTACAACTCGCGCCGCAAGCGTAGCAGGCATTGCGGACGTCACCCCCCTTGAGGCGCAAGTTGCGGCAATCAGAGAGGATGCCCGTTGGGGTTCCTACTTCAACAGTGAGGGATGCTTCCCCAATCTTGACCCGGCAGCCGTAGCGGCACTTGAAGAACTCGATGAGCAACTTCTGGCAAATGAAATTGTGAAGGCCAAACAAGCTGATCTGGCGGTGTGAGAACTCCTTTTGGGATGGATTGGCAGTTCTGTGAGGGGGAAATAACAGAAGATAATATTCCTAGTATGTATGAAACTATTATAACTGTTACGGGTGGTTTGAAAGACCTGCCCCTCTAATGTACTACAAAGAGCTAACACAACAAACTTTTATTTATTGTTGTGGCTAAACTAATGATAAAGAAAGCTTATATGTAGCAGTCTCTTATCAGACCTAGATCAACTATGCCTCAGCAAGTAAAAGA
>PGCI01000484.1:0-47905 GCA_002873125.1 Puccinia coronata f. sp. avenae | reverse complement strand
CCTGCTCGGCCATGTGCACGCCTATTGTAGGCGTGCACATGGCGTGCAGCGTGCTGGGAATGGCGTACAGCCCCTGCACGCCTTTCCAAAGGGGTGTGCAGCGGCTGCACGCCGTGTTTATTAGGCGTGCGGATGGGCGTGCGCACGCCCTTTGGGCGTGCGGCTATCAAGCCCCAAGAATCATCCATTCAACGTCTGTCATTTTCCCAGAGTTTCAACAATTACCCGTGAAGAAGAACATGAAGAAAGGCAACCTTACTTCATCTTGAACCAAGTCGCTCTCAAATTGGGTGAGGAGGAGACAGAAATATTTGCACGGAACGAAGAACAGATACTAGCTGAACTAGAAATCAACCCTGATAGAAGACTACCGTCAAACATCAAGAAAGCTCTAGCGGGAAAAGAATGGGACCAATGAGAAGAGGCTGCAAGGTATGAAATGAAGAATTTCACCAAGCTAGAAGTCTGGGAACCGGTGAAACCATTTCCAGGAGTTAAAGCACTCAGGTGCCGATGGGTTTTTGCTATCAAGCCCGGAACACAAGGAGGACCCAAGACATTCCGCGCGAGTACGTTGCTAAAGGATTTAACCAGAAGCTGGGAATTGATTGCAATTTGACTTATGCCCCCACAGCATCACTCAACACGTTACGACTCCTAATCTCACTCGCGAACAAAATGAACTACCCAACCACCACTTTTGACATGAGCTCCGCCTACCTGTACAGTCCAATTGAGGAAGAAGCCTACGTCCAACCACCAACAGAAATATTCCCTAAACTGAAAGGAAAAATAATGAGATTAATAAAAGCCATGTATGGGACGAAACAAGCTGCACAATGTTGGTGGCAATTCTTCAAGGGCAAGATGGAAATAGCAGGCTTTGTCTCATCCAAACTAGAACCCTCTCTGTATATCTATTGATGCGGAGACAAATTTGTTATCATCTGGCTTCATGTTGACAATGGGTTCGCGCTAGCATTGACGCCAGACCTCCTGCATAATCTAAGACAAGAAATGGAGAAAACAATGAAGATCAAGTGGTCAGACAGGCTGAACCGACTCGTTGGAATTGACCTACAACGCATTGGGAGAACCATAGAACTCAGCCAGGAAAAACTAGCAAAGCAAATTGTTGAAGATTACAAGCGCCTCAACTTTTGCCACCGTAGTACTCTGCCAGACAAAACTCTAGAAATCAACTCCGGTGAATCCATTGGCCCCACATAGTACAGATCAGTAATTGGCTCAATGATGTATCTAGTTAGCGGAACACGTCCCAATATGTCTCACGCAGTCAACTTACTAGCAAGATACAGTACAAATCCATTCAAAAAACACTGGGAGGCACTTGATTACTTGGTGGGTTACTTGAGAGGGACAACAGGAATGAAACTATGGTTTAATGGAGAAGAAGAGGGATTGGATTTATGGACAGATGCAAATTGGGGAGGAGAAAATGAAAGATTGACGTCGGGGTACGTAATTAAAATGTGTGGTGATAGTATAGCATGGGGATCAAAGCGACAAACAGTAGTAGCACTGTCAACTTGTGCTGCCAAGTACATAGCATTATCAGATGGAGCCCAAAATCTAGCGGCGATGTCAATATTTCTAGACGACATTCAACACACGTTTAAGATGAAAATATATTACAATAATGAAACAGCCATATTGATAGCCGGAGACAACGCATCAAAAAAGAAGACCAGATACCTCATACGCGCATTTTATTTCATCAATGATTTTGTCAGAGCAAACAACATCAAGATACAGTGGACCAGCACCTTCAATCAACAAGCCGACATTTTCACAAAGAAATTAGGACCCAACAAGATGGAAGAAGCAAACAAAAAGCTAGGTTTAGGCGGCTGAGGTTTGCACCCTTGGGGGGGGGTGTTAGAGTTCCAGGTAACCAAGGGAACAAACCTAACATCTTAGTAGTGAAGATCGTAGTAAACCTAATCTAAATCTTGTATTGGCACTGCTGCGGCGCATATCTTGTACTTAGTCTAGTTCACCTGGCCCGGCTCCAATCTTTCCTCATCGAGATTGGTGACCGGACCCGGAGCGAACGTGTGCTTACCGTGACGCACTTCTTATCGTCAGGTGAGCAGAAATAAGATCGAGATTGGTGACCGGACCCGGAGCAAATGTGTGCTTACCGTGACGCACTTCTTATCGTCAGATTTGCACCTTACAGGTCTCAAGCTGTCTGGGTATGGGTGTAGGACCCTATCCACACCCCCTGGGATTGCCAGGGCGTTGCTCATCTGCCTGATGTGCCTGGTCTCCACCAGTGAAGCGCGTGTTAGGTCCGGAGCCTGAGTCTCCTCTGGCCCCCAAATGGGGAGGCGCCCCGGGGGGGCGGGAAACTACTGGGATGGTGGGTGGGACGCGAAAATTCTGGTAGCTTTCGCCTGCGGGTGTGGCTGCTAGTCGAGCTTCGTCCTGAACTTGACGGTTCTCTGTTCAGTTCCAGGGGGAATGCTCGGCTCCGTGACTTTCGCGACGGGAGTCGGAGACTCGGAGACCGTCCGAATTGGTGCACCTACAGCATTTTGAACGATCCTTTGTAATGTGTACACAAATACATGGCATTGAAGGGAGGCTCACCAGCCTACCCACGTCCCGTATTACCCATCTTGTATCATTATTCCCAGGCTTTCCACCAATACGCTACAGGCCTTCGGTAGCGGTAGTAACGTAACCCCCTTCCCCACTTGAAGGAGTTGTAAAAGTCACCAAACGCAGCTGAAACGCTCACAGTGACCCAACCCGCTTGTCATTTTTCATTCTTCAAGGCAATTTGTACTTGCTCCCCAAGCCAGTCAAATGGTCTCAATCCTGCCGCGCATTGTCTATTCCCAAATCCCGTTCATATAATACCCAAGACTTTTGCTTTTGGACCCCTAATCAATAACATTCTTTTCGACACATTTATAGAAGCCTCTATGTTCCTGGGTTTGATGATATTACTGGTTCAGTTGTTTTAGCATTTTTTGATAAAAGTGGATGGCAAGAATCTCATATTTGCGCCCTTTTTTGTCGACAGCTCTTTCGAGTAGCTTCACAATCCACTCATTCAAGAAGTGCCGCTAATCCGATAGAGAAAATAAACGGATTACACCAGCCTTCATTGCCTGCCAACGCGATATTTTTTGTCAATAATCGGAATCTCTTCGTCTCCTGCCGGCCTGCTGCCCACATCCAGCACTTCTTTGCGTCACATCAAACGCATGGTGAGGGGTTCTATGTATTGATTCTTGGTTTGTGCAGAGTTCTAACAAACTTGCCCTCTCCGCTCTATGAACACGGGCTTAGCTCAATGCACTCTACGCGCACCCCGCCGACTCCCAATGTTGCATCTGCAAATATTCGATCGATCCTCGAGACCCCCCTGCGACAAGATGGAATTGCTCACCTCCTCTTCACAAATCCTGCGAAGACCAGGCCATCAACAATGGTTATGTCAAGTGTCCGCTTTGCCGTAGAAGCTTTGACGGGACGGAGGAAGACACAACGGATCCTCCCCCGGGCCTGAATCGCGGTTCTGATGCATCTGGTTGGGAACAATGGCCTGAGCACCTAACAGGGAACGACTACGAGTCCAACAGGGGGTACTGGGGTGATCATAATCATGGATCCAGCTCAAGCTGGCAAGAATACAATCCAAGCACGGAGCTAAATCATCTACCTGCGCATTTCCAACAACCTCATGGATATCACAATATGGGAGCAGAGCCATTTCTCCAAGACATCGGACCAGGAACATACTGGAGGAGGGTAGAAGGCCCGCCTCAAATGATGATGCCCGCTCATTCCCACCCGTTCCATCAACCATCACCTCAACCTTGGCACGGAGACGTTCCGTTTCACCCACCACACTTCGGAGGGCCAACTCAAGGCTATCATGTTGATCACCGTGGACAGCAATCTGTAGATCAAATGAGCCCGCATCTCTGGTATGCTTTCATTTTTGTTATGATTTTCTTCCTCTGGTGCTACCGTTAAATACATCGGATGATACAATTCATTCCATTTCAAGTTTTAAAGAAAGATCCTGATTCGACAAGAACCCACTATAGACCTGGGGCCACACATAGAGCAGATACGCACATTGTAGTTGATTAAAATCTAGGGCCATTCTCTCTGTTTTCTTTGAATGTTTATCCTTTGCCAGTCATTCATTCCTACTGACACCTTGTAACGAAGCGCAAAGGGTGCAAAAGCCTGAATTTTCTAGCAGAGGCCGTGTTCAAATTTTAAGAAAGCAAATTTGAAGAAAAGAGATGTGTCACGCAAGCTCTGTTCTCCGTTCTCCAATCTTGATTTGAGTAATGTTTACTTGCCAGAAAGAGTTCTGTCAGAAAAAATGAAAACCGTACACTAAAGTACATTAGCAAAGCTAAAGCTTGAATGTACATAGCTTACAGAGGCTACGTTTTTACGGGTTTAGCTTCAGCTAAAACAGAAAAAAACAAAGATCAATTGCAGGTAAACTGAAGCTTATTAGCTGACGGTTACAGCTAATTAGGGGTAGCTAGATCTAATAAGACAAATTCTTTAATAAATCTTTTGAAGTTGTAGCTGAGGCAGAGCTAAATTGTAGCTGAATCTTAGCGACCACGTCAAAAATGCTAAACCACACAGCAGCTATATAAAATAAATATGCTTAGTTGAGTAGTTTCATCATTCCTCTCACACTAAGCTCTGTGCGCTCTGGTCTCCGGTTTCCAATCTCAATGAGGAGAGATTGTAGCAGATTGTAGCCAAAACTCATTAGCTACTAGCAAGATATACATAACTGAGGTGGGGCGCAGCATGTGATACAATTTCAAAGAATCAAGTTAAGGAAACACCTGAATGCATTGCTGGCTGGCTCCCTTGGTCAATGCTGCAGCCGTATCAAGAAAGGTTGTGGATGTGGGTCGCTGAAAATCGTAAAGGAATTCGGTTTTTGATTTCAGCCACAGTTGATGTACTTTTTCAATCAGCAGTTGTGTCGGGGATCCCCGTTGGTGATCACAAAGTGCAAAGCCA
The DNA here is from genome assembly GCA_002873125.1 of Puccinia coronata f. sp. avenae. Lineage (NCBI taxonomy): Eukaryota > Fungi > Basidiomycota > Pucciniomycetes > Pucciniales > Pucciniaceae > Puccinia > Puccinia coronata. Next base: position 42,862 of record PGCI01000484.1, on the reverse strand, counting down.
ACATTCCGCGATAACTTAATCAAGTGACTTGATTAAGTTAGGCCTCGTTTGTCAGCGATATATTGGAGGCGTCATGTCATCAATTTATTGCTGAAACTACGGTGACATATCGATGGTGTTTGCTTCAGCAATATATGAGTCAAATATTACTGCACGTCATTACGGCCGTGATAACCTCTGGCATCACCTCCACATCAGCCACAACATGCAAGACTCAAATCAACAGACCCCTTCACCTCGATTCCCGCTTGCTAGGGCCATCCTACCTCGAGGAAGCAGATCCAGAGGCCGCCCAAGAGGCCAACGTGGCGGAATAGCTCAACAGCGCAGCACACCAACTCAGCAGCGTGGCGGATTAGCTCAACGACGTGCCAGACTAGTCCAACCACGCGGCAGAATAGTTCAACATAGTGGCAATCGTGCTGCTACAATGCGGCTTCTTGCTCAGTTGGCATCGTCTCTAGAAGAAACCCAGGCCGAGACCGGCGGCGAAATTCCCGAGGATGGCGGCGAAGCTCCCGAAGCCGGCGACGAAATTCCTGAGGATGGCGGCGTAGCTCCTGACAACGAAGGCAAAGACCCATCAGAAGATGAAGATCCTGAAGTTCATCCGGATAACGAGACCTTTGCCCAGCCAAAAAAAAAACAAAAGCGGGACTCAAAATCGTCTTTTATGGACGGGTCCAGTGGAGGTGATGATGCTGGACCTATACGTTCAAGAAGTCGAAAAGGGAAAATGTTCTGATTCCGGCTTTCAAAGCTCGACTCACCAATTTGTGGCGCAAGAATTGAGGAAGGCCTTTCCTGATGTCGACCAACTACTCACTCACGTCAAGGTTAAATCAAAACTTAGCCAGTCTGCCAAACGCGACTACAATGCCTTTGTTGCTTGCAAAGCGGCGAGCGGTTTTGGTTGGGACGAACTCACTTGTGAAGTCACTGCTTCAAATGATGTGTGGGAAAAATACTTAGGAGTGATTTTCTTTATCTGGTCTTTTTTCATACATATGCTGACTTGATTCCTATTTTGCAACAGTCACATCCGAACGCCAAGAAATTCCAAGGCGTGCCATTCCCTGAATTTTGGAAACTTGAGATCATTTTTGGATTGTTGGCTGCCACGGGGAAAGCGTCTCGATCGGTCTCCCAGCTTGGCTTGGTACTTCCAGACGACATTGATACCTCCATGGAGGGGGAAGGAAACCCGGTCCCATTACCGACTCAACCTAGTCCAAATCCCACCCCTAGTCCAACAAACTACCTGAGCCGCTCACACACCAAAAAGGACAACGCCACTTTTGCTCTTGAGGGTTTAACCGGTTACTTAATGCAGCAACAAGATTGTGCTGATGAACGCGCCAGACAACGCAACACGGCATTCGCAGCATTTCACGCGGCAAGTCAGGCATCGAGTCAGTCAGTCAACTCATAATCAAACGTGCAACGGGAAATTGCGTTGTACCAAGAAGGCCATGCAAGCGAGGGAAGTCAACAGGAAGCATTGGCGGCTTTCAAGGTTCTCCGAGATGAAGTTAATGCACAAGTCTTCATCACCATCAACAACGAAGGACTGCAATGAAGCTGGCTACAACAGCAAATTGATGAATTGAACGGAAACTAGCACAGCCGCCAGCCTCAGTCATTAAATGTTTTTTTAAATTCTTTTTCATTTTTTTTCACATATCATATCATTTGATTGCTTGTAGCTCTTTGTGTTTTGAACTCTCACTGGCTGTGAGTCAACAAAATTTTATTTCTTTTTGAATTATTTCTTATTGCGCTTGATGTCTAGTCCCGGCTGCTCTCTGGCATTACAACACATCATGATCTTTATTATTGTCTATTATAGAAATATTAAAATGAGATCCTATGTGGATAAAAAAGAGTATAAGAAATGAAAGTTTGACAATTGAATCAAGTGAAACCAATCTTCAAGAAAAACAGAAAACTACTAGACCCCTATCTTATTGCGGGGTGAGATTATATCAAGAGGCCTTTTGACCTTGTCGGCGCAGTTGCAATGTCGCTGAGTACTGTTCCCAGAGGCGCTCAGCAATTGAATCACACCAATTTTCTATTTCCTCCCGCTCTTGCTCGCTTGAATAAATTAAAACAGCAGGTGGATCATCAGAGGTTCCATTGGAAGACAAGACATCGGTTGTTTCTTCAAAAAATTGGTCCGAGCATCCTTGATGCATGATGTTGATGTTGTGTATACACGCACATGCAAACACAAGATTGTATTGTTGCTCCAATTGGTACTCACTTGCCTGAGTCATGATTTTGAAACGTCTCTTGAAAACTCCAAAGGTTTGCTCGATAACGTTGTGAAGACTGGAATGTCAAAGGTTGAACAACTCCTCTTTGTTTGCAGGCCTAATGAATGATTGGATAAGCAAAGTGATACAGCTTAAAATGAGAAGTAAAGAAGAAAAACTCACTTTTGGCCGGCCAAGCCTTGCTTGCGCAGATGATACCGAGTGCCGCGGTAAGGCACTAGAATATTTCGCTCGAGGCCATACCCTGCATCAGCCAAGTAAAAGTAATCTGGCCTGATATGGAAATCCCGTGCCCAAGCATCTTGAAGGACGCGCGCATCATGAGCCGTACCTTCTCAACCAACTCGCATGTATGTGAACCGCATCGAGAAGTCACACACTCCCAGAACGTTTTGCAAAAGGAATCCTTTTCTGTTTTGGTACGGAGCAGCTTTTTCAGCAGGGACACTTGCAGGGATATAAACGCCATCAAGCGCGCCTAGACATTGATTGAAAAAAGGAAAAAACTTTGGGTTTTGTTGGATGTGTTGATGACATCGTTTTGCACAGGAGCCAAGAAGAACTTTGGAGTCAATTGAACAAGTAGCTCTAGTATATGTCGGAACACTTTGGATATAGTTTGGCCGGTGTGGTGTTCCATTCCCGCTCCAATGCCAAAGAGGTACATTTCATATATTACAAGTTCACTTACAGGATGTACACTAGAACAGGATACAAGAGGAGGAATATCAGGGAGGAGTACAGAAGGAATCCGGAAGAATACATGATACACCAACATCACAGAATCAACAACAAGGAAGAGTTACACCAACAGCAAGCAGGAAATACGGACAATGGTAGCAGTACAAGGAGTGGACACAGGGGGAAGAAGGGGAAGAAGGACCAGGAGGAGGAGAGGCCTAGACCCTGAACAGGATGGAAGCTGGAAGGATTGGAAGAAAGAAGGGGTGATTGAAGGTGTTTCAGCCCCTGGATGGAAGGATAGAAGAAGGAAGAAGAATGGGCTGCATTGTACACAGTACAGGGGGGGAGTGGTACAGAAATGATGTCATGCTGTGCAGATATGATGTCATGCTGTGCAGACATGAAGTCATGCTGTGCAGAAATGATGTCATGCTGTGCAAGCAATGATGTCATGCTGTGCTGAAACCATAGCAACAAGGAGCAGGCTGTGCAGCTGACCAGTTCACCTGCAGCATAAATCCCTCAAAGGACCTTCCCTTGGAGCTAAATTCCCTCATCTTTTCCTATATAAGGAGGTCATTTCCCCACCACTGTTTTTTTTTTTTTCCTCAGCCACTTACTAAGAGAGTATAGTGTGTCTCACCAGTCATCAAGTTAGTCATCAAGTGTAGTCATCAAGTGTAGTCATCAGTGTTATCAGTCAATAAGTCAATCAATCAGTTATCAACCCCAACAATAAAAACATTTCTCAAACCCCCAATCAATCAACAACAACCCAATCAATCAAAAAACAAATCAATCATCAACAAACTCAACAATCATCAACAATCACCTGCAATAGTTCAACAAACTATTGCACTTTCACATAATCAATCCCACAGTTCGATTATCCATATCATTAGTTATAAGTGGTCTACTCAAATACAACAACGTATAAGGTCTAAGTCTGATTGAGATTGCTATACTTAGTAACCTTAATCTTGAAATCAGCCATTTCTCTTTTTATATTGATTTTAAGATTCCTTACAAAGGGTATAGTATTTATAAAGAGGCAGGCCAATAAACCACCCGTAAACTTACTGTTTTAGCCTTTCAACCTAACTCACCAGTTTATTTCCCCCAGCCGGATCTTTACCAAATATTATCATTTGTCCCACAGGAGTCCTACACCGGAGTGTTGAAAGCGGTCCTGTGTTTGTTGATTGGAGTTGTTGTGACCAACTATGTATAGGAATATTGTTAACTGTTCCTCCATTGAGAGGAGCTTTGAGATTGGCTTGACTTCAATAGCAATCAATTCCTTGCAAATGAACATGAAAGTTGGCGTAGGGATCCAAAATAAATCAATTGTGCGTCAAGGATTCCCTTGAAGGATAGCAAGTGTGTAATTTGCGCCAGTGAGTTCCAAGTTGTTGTAAGGCATTGCGTTCCCGCTGTAACGTATCCCTTCGGCAATGAGAAGTCCAATCAAAGTGATAATCGTAGTTTCTGTTTCCATCAGGTGGTCCTTGTCGTTGTATTGTTCTTCAATCAGTTGAGCTTGTTTTATCTTGTTGAGTTCCATGGTTTCGGTTGGTTGTTTACAGATTTTTTGGGCGTGTTTATTGTTATGAAGTTCAATCACAACAAACACTAGAATTGAAATACATTATGAGCATCATATTGAAAATGTCACAGCTCATTACGCTTGTCAACATTACGCTCAATATATTGCTGACAAACGAGGCCTTGGCATTCCACGCGAGGTCATCATCACTTCAATTTGTCTCACTTGTTGTACAACTACAATATTAAAACGTACATACTCAACAACCTCAAGCCTTCACTCAGCTCTGCTTGTATTTGTTATGTCATGGTTTTCACCTATTCAGTTTATATACATATTTCCACATTGTCATCATGTCTTTTCCCATGAAATTAGGTTTAGTTTCTCACCAACCCAAGTATGTATATAGCCGGGCTATAAATAGTCTTCATCTAGTCAAAATACACTTTTTCCCTTTGGGGGAGTTTCTTCGTCTCATTCTCCATATATTCAGGTTTCAGGTTTAGCAGGTTGTGAGCCCGCCCTGTTACCAGGGGGTTGCCTTATATATCTTGTTCCTCTGAAGCTTAACTTTACATCCGACATACTGGCAATCTTCTAGTCAGTGCGGAAAGCTTATTAGTATAGTTTTACATGGTTGGCACTTGATCTACTAATCCTGAAATCGTTGTCCCTGATTTCTCTGCCCAAGTCACACCACCACGCTCTTCTGTGGGGTCCATTTTCCTACCCCGCCCAACTGCATCCCCACGTTCTACCCCAGATTCCTCTGTTTTCCATTCTTTCCTCGAATCCTCCGGCATTGATCTCTCCTTCATCGACATTTCCGGTGTAGCGAATGCAGATCCTCACATCTCTGACCCCTCCTGCTCTACCCCACCTGATCCCTCCACAAGCAATCAGAAGATTGTTTATCCCCCTTTCCCACCCTTTCCTTCTTCCTCTACCACCGCCCATGGCCCTCCGCCTTCCATCAATGACGGCCCAAGGATATCTTTTCTGCCTGATCCCCCTGCTCAAGCCTCATCCGCCCTCCTCTTACCCAATCTGGCAAGTCTGGCATTCCTCCTGAGGTGCTAAGCCACCTTCTCAGGGAGGAGATTTGTTGTACTGGCGTTGAAAACATGGATGGGGAGTTGCTTTGGGTCCTTCTGATGAGTTCTCTATCTTCCAAGACTAATCAGAAGCTTGAGGCGGGTCCAACATTATCTTCCGTCTTGAACCAACTCAAGTGGCAAAAACTTGGTGCCAAAATTCAACCCCAACTCCTTCTCAATGGGTCCAATTTCCCTCATTGGTCGGCATCTCTCATTGATGTCATTGCTTCCGTCACCCACAATGCAAAATACTTTGACGTGGATCGGGTGTCTGTCAATCGTCCCACTTCAAATGGAATCCTGGCGGTCATCAAAGTTTCAATCAACGCGGCGCTACGCTCATTGCTCAACAGGATGACACCGTATGGGGCCTATCACTCTCTCAAGGGGCGGTTTGAAAACCCCTCCTGGTTGCTCCTTCTGAATTGCTGGTCTGACGTTGCGCGGGCCCCAGACGCATCAGACTCTATTTCAGCGAGCTATGAATCTTTAAAGATGAGCTTGTTAGATTTGGAGGAGCAATTGGGGGGGTGGACAACAGATAAGTTTTTGTCCTTTTCCTTCCACTCCAGCCTCAAAAGCTATCAGCAACCAATTGCTGATGCAATTGATTTGCGGTTGGCAATAATTCCAAATCTCCCGGTTCTCTCCACCAACATCCTCAATACCGCAACCCGGCTCCATCTTTCAACTGTGTCATTGGCGGCCTTGAAACCATCATCTCTGATGGCTGTCTCCTCTCAACAGGATTGGGGCGCTGCTTCCGGATCTGGACGTCCTGGTCGGAACTTGGGTAAAGCTCGCGCTGGTCAACCTTGCCAAAACCCGCCTGCCTCCAACCTGGCCAATTTGCCGGCGGATACTTACGGCTGCAAGTTCATGACCCCGGAACATCCCTGTGCAATGTGTTGGGAGTGGGGTCATTGGGCCCCTGATTGCCCTAGGACAAAGGCTGGATCTCCCGCGTTGGAAGATCCCAGACCATCAAACCCGGGTTGGCGTCCCAAGAAGTCCAGCGTTCTATCAAACTGACTTTTCACCCTAGATAGTTCCCTTGCCTCCATCACGGCCGCTCCTGACAAGGCCCTGGATGTTTTAGTGGATTCCGGAGCAACAAATCATGTAATGTCGCTCCGCCAATTGTTTGTCACATTGAATCCTACTGACATGAGGCTCCGGGTTGCGTCCGAAGAATGCCTTCCCGTAGTAGGTGTTGGCGATATTGTCCTTCCAACCCTTCACGGCCCCTTTTGTTTATCACGGGCTCTTTATTGCCCCAAAGTCTCTGGCACGGTGTTATCTGTTGGTTTTTTTGATGAGTGGGATGGCAATGTTTCTATTGCCAATGGTTCTTTTTCCTTCACTCAAAATAATGTTGTTTTTCCCTTGTATCCCCTTGGTTATCGCTGGTTTATATCTGTTCCCTCCGTTTCATTCTCCGATCCTCCTGCTTCCTTGACTGTCCCCATTCTGCCTCTTCCGCCTCCCTCTCCTTCTGTCTCTTGCTCTCCTCCGCTGTCTGCTCTGTCTGCAAAACTCTGGCATGCTTGTCTGGGTCACCTCGCAATCAGAACAATTAACCGCTCTATCCTGGCTGATTGTGTCCAAGGGTTGCCTCAAAAGTTGATTGGATCCTTCTCACGGAAGTGTCACTCCTGTTCCCTTTCAAAAAGTCGGCACTGTCCGGTTCAATCCCCTCCTCGTGAAATGGTTCTCAAGCCCGGAGACATTGTTGCCATTGACTTGGTCGGGCCATTTCCCGAAGCCATTGACGGCAGCTTATATGGATTAATCATCCACTACATTTTCTCCCGCATGACCTCGTTTTATGGGATCAAGACAAAAGCGGACGCTCCAACGGAAGTCACTAAATGGGTTGGTGTGTTTGAAAAGCACACCGGGTATGAGGTTATGTGCATTCGTTCTGACAATGCCGGTGAATTTACATCCAACCGCTTCAATGCATTCCTCTCAGACAATCACATCAGACATGAGATGTCCATTCCCTATGAACACCATCAAAACGGGAGTGTTGAACGCACAAATTGTTCTCTGCTCGATATGGCTTGAACATTCATGGTTCACGCTCACCTTCCTGGAACCCTGTGGCCACTTGCCATGAAGCAAGCCGCCTTCATTTTCAACCGTGTGGTCCATGACGGGGCAAAAAAGACCCCGTATGAGCTTTGCTTGGGTGTTCAACCGTCCCTTGACATGGTCCAGGTTTTTGGATGTCAGGCGTATTTCCACAACATCAACTAACCAAAACAATTTGTGCCGCGGGCTAAGTCCATGGTCCACGTGGGGGTTTCCAATGTCTGCCATGGATGGGTGCTTTGGGATCCGGAAGAGAAAAAGCTTCTCCGCGGTGCTTCCGTTGTTTTTGATGAATCTGTCTTACCGTGCGATGCTCCTGACTCCAATGTTTTGGACCCGGCCCTTAGATCAATCCGCTTGATGCAACTCGGTGATTTTGTGCACATTTGGGATCTCGAAATTCAACATGCTTGTCTCAATTCAATGTCCTCCTTGTCGCCCTTCATGTCCGATGCCCCCAACACCTATCATCAGGCGCGCAAGTCGGACAACGCCGACCAATGGATGGATGCTTGTCAGGCGGAGATTGAAATGATGAATAATCTCCATGTCTGGGATGAAGTCCCACTTGCGCCAAAGATGGAGATTCTCACCTGCCGGTGGGTTTTGCTCTCAAGCGCAGCCAGGAGGGCGCGATCATCAAGTTTAAGGCAAGGATCGTAGCTCAAGGTTTCAAACAGGTACATGGCGTCAACGTGGGGGAGACGTTTGCCCCCACGCCAATGTTCTCCTCTCTGTGGCTCCTCTTGACCATGGCATCACGTTTTCAGTGGCCCGTCGCGTCTTTCAACGTGAAATCAGCCTTCTTGCACAGCAACATTGACCATGAAATTTTTATCCGTCCTCCGCCGGGTGTTCACGTCCCCAACGGGTCCGTCCTTAAGCTCCGCAAGGCTCTCTACGGCACGCGTCAAGCTAGTTGTTGTTGGTGGTTGCACTTGAAGACCAAATTGGCCACAATTGTTTTTTTCCCCAACCTGGAAGATCAGTCGACCTACGCCTATGCATCTGGTGACGACCGCGCTTTTCTGTGGGTACACGTTGACGACGGCCTTTTCACAGCGAGCTCATCCTCTTTACTTGCCACCCTCCGGAAAAAACTTGATCTCGTCCTGGATCTCAAATGGGATGAGCAGCTGTGCAGCATTGTTGGCCTGCGGGTCCGTGAGGTGGCCGGGGGTTTTGTCATTGACCAACCCATGCTCGTCCAGAAATTCTTTCCCTAAGTCCCTCCGCCATCAAGGCCAGGACACCCATTGCCTCAACCAAACTTTTGTCCCAACCTTCTGGTGATATGGACAAAGATTACCTTTTGCGCATTGGTTGTTTGTTGTATTTGTCTCAGGGCTCTCGTCTGGATATCACCTTCGCGGTGAACTTCCTTGCTCGCTTCTCAATGGCTCCCGATTCGTCTCATTGGTCCGCATTGGAACATCTTATCTCATATGTTCTTTTCTCCGCCAACCTTTCTCTGCCTATCCTCGCGTCTTCCAGCGCTCCAGACAAGGACTGTATCACCACTTATGTCAATGCAAACTGGGGTGGGGAGGCTGCACGCTCAGTCCATGGGTTTTTCTCCTTTGCCTGGGGTGTGCCGATATCTTGGTCCTCCAAACGGCAAACCTGTGTTGAGCGTTTGACTTGCCAAGCCAAATACATGGCTTTGTCGTTTGCGTCTAAGGACACCTGTTTCCTCTCATCTCTCCTATCCAAATTCCTCGATATTCAGCCACCCCTCATCCTGTCGGACAACAAAGCCGCCGTCATCATCAGCAGCAACTGCAGCACTCGAAAAGAACATGGCCACGTTGACCGCGAATTCCATATCATCAACAAACTCTTGTTTCAGGAGAAAGTTTGACTTGAGTGGATCTCAACCACCAATCAGCTGGCTGATATCTTCACCAAGGCGCTGGGCTGGTGGAAGGTCTCCGAATTCCTTGATCAGACGGGCCTGAGGGCTTTGTCTAAAATGTTGGTGAGTATAGGGGGGAAAGTATGCGCTGGCTGTGATAATCATACACCCCCCGCAATTGTCCATCTCTCTCCAGGATAAACTTTAAAGCGAGTGTGATTGGTTCATCAGTGATTGACCCCTTTCACCTTATTTTTCTGACGTTCCAGGATTCTCTCGGCAATTTCTCTCTTGGTCTACCCTGGCTCGGTCACTCCTTCACTTTCTTTGATCTATTTCTTTCTCTATCTCCCTTTCCCCGTCTCCTCCTTTCTCCCATTCTCTCTTCCATCATTTTTCCGCTCTTCTCTTTTTTCGACCGTTGTTTTCTTTTCTCTCCGCATTTTTCATCTTCTTCACCTTTTCCAATTTTTGTTCCTGATTGCTGTTGTGTTTCATGCTCTCTAGGGTGGTTGTGTCGTTTCAATTCATCTCTTCATTTCTTTCTTTGGCTCACCTCTTCCAATTTTTCTCTTTATCATAGTTCTTTAGTCGCGTTTTGTTTGTGTCTTTTAGGGTTGTTGAGGGGGGGAGTGTTATGTCATGGTTTTCACCTATTCAGTTTCTATACATATTTCCACGTTGTCATCATGTCTTTTCCCATGAAATTAGGTTTAGTTTTTCACCAACCCAAGTATGTATATAGCCGGTCTATAAATAGTCTTCATCTAGTCGAAATACACTTTTTCCTTTTGGGGGAGTTTCTTCGTCTCATTCTCCATATATTCAGGATTCAGGTTTAGCAGTATTGTCATCAGTCTAACTATGTAACTCAAGCAGTCATGTCTGGCATCCTGGTTGGTGATCAAAAGATGTACTATCATCCAGCATTATCGTCTTTCAAACTCAAGCAGTGTGTCTGACATCTTGGTCGGTCATCAAAAGATACTGTGCACCCTTTTGTAACACTCTGCCTTGAGTCGGAGTTGTATCCATTTTATGCGCAAATGGTGATACATTTTCCGATGGAGCACAGTCAAGAAATCTGCTGACTGCCCTCCAACCGAACCTAACACAAGTCCCTCGCCTGCCCGCGCGCAGCGTCCCTGACGGGAGGTCGCGCTGCGCGCGAGGCGCCGGCAGGCGAGGGACTTGTGTTAAGTTCGCCCTCCAACCGACGCCGACCAAACGTGGTGATCAGGATCCAACATTTCGCCGCTGGGGGATGCTCAAGATTGTCAACAAACGTGTTGATACATAGGAAGTGAACCACTGAACCTTAAATCTAACCGAGATGTTTCATCGGCGCTTAATTCTAACCGAGATTTTCCATCGGCGCTGCTGGTCATTTCTGGACATTCAGTATCGTGATGCCCAAGCGTTCCACCGATGGTGTGCTGGCGTGCCACTACCGACACTACACCGGAGCAATATTTTCAACCCGCGGCCCATCATGAGGAGATGTAAACGTTACCAAACATGAAGTGAAACGCCCCCAAAGACAGAACGGTGAACACGCTTACAACTCTCTGCCATCCAAGGGAATGGGTGCTCGTTCACCAACGCAGTTAAAGGGGATCACACAATATAAATTGAGCTGTGCTGTAAGATTTTCCCACTGTCATTGAGGCGAACGCAAACAGCTTGACTTGTGATTCCAGAGCCAACAGGCTCAACAGCACATTTTTCGACCAATATTTCAGACGCCTTCATGGCATGCAAGCCCGCCATGTTCTTTGGCTTGATGACCTTCCTGGTTCAGTTTTTTTTATTTGCCTTTTTTTTGGTTATATCGACCGCTTCCAAGTGGATGACAAGATTTTAATGATGACGCCCTTTTCGTCGACAGCTTTGTCAAGTGACTTGTCGATCCATTGCTCCAACAATCGTCGCTCATCCAGTGGGCGAAATAGACGGGGAAGAATCACCGTGTATCAAAGCGATATCTGCGTCCACGACTGAGATGCCCAGGTCTCCTACGAAAGGGCTCTCCAAAGCTGGTAGCTTACACCATCACGTGAAACGCACGGTGAGTGGTCTTATTGGTTCTTGATCTGGGCAAAGTACTCACCAACTTTACCTCTGGAATCCATGAACACGGGCTTAGACGAAGTTTGCAAAGTCCATCTATCGAGCATTTCACTTAAGGCAACGGAAACCGCACTCCACTAGCCGAAAACCACTTTCCAGTGATCGAGATGATATACCAGATGAAGACAAGTGTTGCGTTTGCTTGGAGCGGATTCTCCACTCACCCTCGACGGCGGATAGAGGCCGTGGCCGGGGAATGAGATGGGAAGGCGGTGACCCTATACACCGTGACTGCGAGGAGAAGCTTGTCGCACTTTCCAGTGATCGAAACCCGCATCCCGAGCCCGAAGAGGAACTTTCCGACTCCGATGATATACCAGATGAAGACAAGTGTTGCCTTTGCTTGGAGCGGATTCTCCACTCACCCTCGACGGCGGATAGAGGCCGTGGCCGGGGAATAAGATGGCGATGCGGTCACCCTATTCACCGTGACTGCGAGGAGAAGCTTGTCGCAACAGAATTTACGACTTGTCCGGTGTGCCGTATTGACTTGGATGGGAGGCGGCAAGACACAACGGCTCCTCCCGCACACATCGCTGTGGCTTTGGAAGAAGGCCATCATATACCTGCAATAAGCACGGGGCAAAATTATGGAACCTCGCATTTCGAGCAACCTAGGATGGGGAGATCAGCAACGCTACCCACGAGGCCAGGAATACCGTCCCCACTAGGACGGCACCAACTGACAAGATCAACAACATTCCCCATGGTAGACGGGAGACCGTCTCGTATGACGGAAGAATTAGGATCAGAAGTAGCCTACGTGGGGGAGGATGGAAGGCACGATATCATAGAATCACACTCACCGCTCGCAATGGTGGAGGCGGGAAGACCCACATTTGGGGAACAAGGATCGTTTCACTGGCAATACAGGGCAGTGCCAGTACCAGGAGGGACATTGTATATTCCGGTACCAGCACCGGCACATTTTATCCCGCTCCATTATCCACCACACGGACCTGACCACGGAGTATTGCCAATTCCATCACCACATTTCAGAGGGCCATCGCTACAACATCCATTTCCATCACCAAATTTCAGAGGACTATGGCCACATCATATGATGGATGTAGAGCAGGGACAGTTGCAATCCGCAGATGATTTGTTCCTATATCGTGCCTATTTTGCTCTATTTTTATTGATTATTATGCTGTATTACTTGTCTTAATTGGGGTGACTACTGCAATATATCCTCCAGGGCCACCATGAATTGTTTCCTACTCATTTTCTCAAAATATATATGCATTACTCAAAACGTTTTGGAAGAAGAAAAATGGAAAGAATGAAGATAGTAATAATTAACAAAATAAATAAATCAATCCAGAAATTGCAGATAATTCAATGCTGGAAGATCAAATTGCAGTTGGAAGCTAGGTGATTCCAGCTACTGAAAGCCTATGCCTTCTGATCACTCTTTATACAGCTCCAATCCATTTCATTCAAATCATCCCTTCATATCATCATATGTGAATTGTGACCCAGAGATTATTTTGGGAGAATTTTTCAAAAGAGTTTCAAATTTACAGCCGTTCTCACAAAGGTTGTCCAGCTTATTCGGATTTACCAGCTCAAAAAAAGGCTGGATTTGCCAAAAAACTCAGTAAATTTTGCAGATTCTATCTGCAGAATTAACCTTCCCCTGCCAAACTGTGTGTAATTCAGTTGCAGGGTTAAGTTTGGCTCAGTTTTTTTAGAAAATCCAACCTTTTTTTGGCCTGTGGATCCAGCCAACACGACAATCTTTATGAGAACGGCTGTATCCCAAATTGCATGATGAGAAGATCTTGTCATGAAATGCTAATAACAAGAGCCAAAAGAGTGAAATTTCAACAGTTTTTTTTTCTCCATTTAAATTTGCATCAAGTGCCCATCTTTCATTTAAATTAAGAGTGACATATTGTTTCCTTCAATCTGAATAATTCAAGGATCCCATGCAGTAATAAAAAAAACTTGATACCCCATTTATTATTTTGGTTCCTTTTGGCTTTCCTTTGTGCACCAAACAACTTCCCAGTTTCCACTAGATTTCTTGAAAAAAAAAAACTTGGAAGACGCAAAAGTCTGGCCTTCACTGTCAGGCTGCACAAAAATATCAGAAGATCAAATATATATATATGACAGCTTGTAACTTTGTAAAACCTTCTTAGAGAGATACCATTTGATGATATTGAAGGAGTGTTTCTGTTTTCAGGGAAAGAGGAATGAAATATCCCTTTTCAAAGAAAAAAAAATTGATTAATTTTGTTAGTTTTACAGGAGGGACAATGAGATAGGATGACAAAACAGGATGGACCCAATTTGGGTATGGGGCAATAAAAAAAACACAGTGCCAAGGCCCATGATGAACCTGATGTCATCAGAGCAAGTCAACTGATCTGTTTTCCTGTCTTCTGTTCATGAGGGTATGGAAGTACCCTCTAAGGCTACATTATCCCTTGTTGAGCCAAACCAAATCCGCCTGGGTTGCATTGGACTGAGGCAGCAATTATAAACCATATTTGAAAAGTATTTGAATTTTTTTTTTCAATCAAATTCCAGATAATTTCTTATTATCTTTTTACTATCTTCTTATTGTGAAAGCATTTCAAATCAACCTTGAGGGTTGATTGGGACGATGAAATAAAAATAAATAGTCAAGAAATGTGATGAAACACCACTACAGCTCCTTGATGAGATGGACAAGGCTGAGGACAGCAGGCACGGTGCGTGGCGGTGTTCGAGGATCGTGGAAGGATGGTGGTATTGCAGATCAGAATGAGATGAAAAACAATCATAGGAGAGAGATGAGAAAGAAAAGGAAATCTAACTAACCTGAGGACAGCAGGCACGGTGCGTGGCGGTGTTCGAGGATCGTGGAAGGATGGTGAAAGGGTCCTTCCACGCCTGCTGCCTCAGGTAGACTATCTACAACATGTGACATGTGTGAGAAATGAGAAAGACATGTGGAAGCAGAAAGAAAAGACAAAACCTGAGTATTAAACTCAACACCCCCCCTTGCTGACACCATGGAGAGAAAATTTGAAAAAGAAAGAAAAAAAAGGGGAAAGGAAAGGAAGAAGAAAGAAGGAGAAAAAAAAAGGGACTGAGAGACTGAAATTATTTGACAATTCCAAACATTTGACGGTGTTTTTCCAACGAGACTCGGGGAAGGGGCTTTGTGAGCATGTCCGCGAGCATATCCTTCGTCGAGACATGGAGGAGTGTGATTTCTGAGTCCCTTACGCATTCCCGTATGAAGTGGTATCTAGCGTGAATGTGTTTCGTGCGGGCGTGGTGCTCGGGATTCTTGGCCAGAGCTTCCGCTCCCTCGTTGTCGACGTGAAGAGGGATCGCGGTGTCTGGGCGGAGGCGAAGTTCAGTCAATAGATGGGAGAGCCAAAGGCCCTCTTTGCAGGAATCCGAAAGGGCTTTATATTCGGCCTCCGTGCTTGATAGGGAGACGGTGGCCTGCTTGCGGGACTTCCAGGATATTGCCCCGTCTCCGATGCGATATGTGTACGCCGAAGTTGACCGCCTGTCATCGCGGTCTTCGGCCCAGTCCGAGTCTGAGAAGCCTGAGCACGTGAGATCTCCACCCAAGCGGAGTTTCAGGTCTTTTGTTGCGACGAGGTAGTTAAGAATGCGAATACCGGCTAGCCAGTGTGCTTCAGACGGGTCCCGGAGATGCTGTGAGAGACGATTGACTGCGAAAGAAACATCAGGCCTCGTACACTGGGATACCCAGAGGAGCAAACCTATTAGTTGAGAGTAGGGGCCCGGGGACGGTGCATCAGAAGAGGAACGTCGGCTTAGGTTTTTGAATGCCGAGTCTGTTGGGGTGGAAACGGTGGTCGATTTGTTGTCCAAGAAGCGAGTGCATAGGTCCGATATGTAGTGGGCCTGATTGAGGAAGACATGTCTCTCCTTCAAGTCCCTCGTAATCTTGAGTGAGAGGAAATGATTAAGTTCTTCGTCAGCGCCAATTTTGAAGCGGGTTCCGATCGATTTGATGATAGAGTCTACGATTTCTGGTTCGCCAACAATTGCGAGATCATCGACGTGGGTGGTAAGGGCGCCGACTAGTTTATTTGAATTGATTTTGAAGTAGAGGGTAGGATCGTAGTTGGAGTTCGTCCAGCCCACTTCGAGGAGTGCTTTGTGCAGTTCTATATTCCATTGACGGGGTGATTGCTTCAACCCGTAGAGAGAACGACTTACCTCGCACACCCAGTCCGGGTGCAGAGGGTCCTCGAATCCGGGTGGTTGCTCCATGTAGACCGGAGTGTCAAGGTGACCATTCAGGAATGCCGTTTTAAAGTCGACTTGGCGGCCTTTCCAGCCTCGGCTCGCTAGCAAACTCAATATTAGGCGTAGAGTTTCGAGACGGAGTGTGGGTGAGAACACCTCGTCGTAGTCTAGTCCCTGAACTTGGGAGTAGCCCATGGCAACGAGACGAGCCTTCAGCTTTTGGATGCTGTGGTCGGTACGTCGTTTCACTTTGAAAACCCATTTTGATTTGATGATTTTCCTCTTATCGGGTCGGGGTACTAATTTCCAGGTCTGCATTCCAAGGAGCGAGGCAAATTCTTCTTCGGCGGCCTTGAGCCAGCGGTGTTTATTCGGGGATTTAAGAAGCTGCCTCCACGTTTTCGGCGTGTCAACGTCGGATTCGGGGGAAGCATTTTTCGCCCAGTTTCCATAGCGTTCGGGAGCCTTACGTTCGCGGTTTGGGCGACGGCGAGGGGGAGAAGCTGGTTTGGGAGGCGGAGTGGGCGATTTCTGAGGCGGCGGAGAAGGGGAGTTAGGAATGGGGGGGGGCGGAGAGGGGGATTTAGGCGTAGGTGAGCGGGGGGGAGGGGAGGGTGAGCGGAGAGGAGGGAGGGAAATTATTGAAAGATCTGGGGAAAGAACAGGGGAGTCGTCGACAGAAGAACTTGAACCCGGGGAATCAGAGTCTGAGTTGATTGTGTCGGGCATACGGGGAGCGGGATGAGAAGGAGGGGTATCAGGAGGGGGAGGAGCGGAAGACGAAGGGGAGTTTGGGTTGGGCGGCGGATTGGATAGGGAAAGCGAGGGATTTGAGGCTGGCCATTCCTCAGTGGGGAGAGAGATCGGCCATGATACTTCAACTGATAACGGAGGGGGAGATGCGGTGAGCCTCGAACCGTACGGAAAGACGTCATCCTGGAAGATAACATCTCGGGTTTTTACAACAGACCTGTTCTCTAGATCCCACACACGGTATCCGTTCCCTTCCGACAGGTACGAGAGGAGGAGGGATGCACGGCCTTTCTGGTCGAGTTTCTTGCGGTTTGCTTCGGGTACCTTGTACCATACGAGGCACCCAAACGGATGTAGATAGGACAGGTCGATTTGAGGTAGGTCGAGGATGGAGTTTGGCGACTTGAATCCTGCCGGCGTGTTGCAGGGGAAAGAGTTGAAGGCGTGCATTGCGTGGCGAAGCGCATCTGTCCAAAAGGATTTGGGAGTGTGGGCGCTGATGAGAGAGGATCGGACGAGATTACTTATTGTCCTGTTTGTCCTCTCTGCCACACCATTCAGCTGTGGCGAGTGGGGAGGGCCGGGTTCATGTTTGATACCCGACGAGGAGAGGTATGACGAGAATTCATTCGATATGTATTCCCCGCCATTATCGGACCGGAGGGCTAAGATTTTGTGGGCACCGGTCTTTTCAAAAGACGCTCTGAAGAGCTTGAAGCAGGAGAACGAATCGCTCTTGTATTTCATGGGGAACACAACTAGGAATTTTGAGAAGTCATCTATGAAAGTAATGAAATAGGAGTACCCTTCACGTGATTTTACCTCGTAGGATCCCACGTCTGAGTGTATGAGTTCCCCGGGGGAAGTCGATCGATGAGAGAAACGAGACTTGAAGGCCTTGCGCGGCATCTTTGCTTGAACGCACGTTGGACATTGTTGGACGGCCGTCTCGTTCATTACTGAGGGGTTGATGTCGTTCAGTTTCAGTAAAAGTTTCAGCGGCTTCAGACCGATATGAGAGAATCGATTGTGGTATCCCAAAAGGGATCGATCATAGACGGGGGGAGTGAGAGTGAGAGAGGAAAGCGAGCTCACAGGCTCTGATGGGAGATAATAAAGGTTCCCTCGCCTGTAGCCGCGTCCTACGACTTTTCCTTTGATCTCAACATTGCTCGAGCTGTAGAAGTCGCACGAAGCTCTGGTGAAGACCACCGTCGTACCTCCATCGCAGAGGGCGGCGACCGAGAGCAGGGGTTCGTGAAGGGCAGGTACAACCAGGGTCTTCATGGGCTTGCTTCCTTCGATTGGGAGCTGAGCTAGGCCGCTGTGTGTGGCCTCGACGACGGAATGGTCAGCCAAGCGGACGGGAGTTCGATCGCTTTTGAGTTCCCGAAGGTCTGAGCTGTTCGGGGTCATGGACATTGAGCATCCTGAATCAATATTAGCATCCCCTCCTGACGAGAAACCGGGAGAGACTGAGAGAGAGGCAACTGCGTTGCCTGCCGTGACTTCAAGTTCGGACCCAGAGTAGTCAGACTCCTCGTCCTCGTCGTATCTGTGGGAGGATTGGCCGAGGGTTGCGGCGGAGGTCCTGCCGGCCCGAGCTGCGGGTTTGCTGGAAGAGGAGGAAGGCTTCTCCTGTTGGTTCGCTTCCCAGCGGGCTTTCAGAGCGGCCTTGTGTTCTGCGATGAGCTTGCGAGTGTTGTTGCAGGAGTTAAGGTCATGAAAGTCGCTGTTACACATAGGGCATCGACGGGATTTCTTTGAAGAATCGGATCGTGGTCCTTTGGGAGTGTTAGAAGAGGAGTTGGCTTTAGAGGGGTTAGTGTTTGTCGCCGAAACAGAGACGATGTCGCCGTGGGATTCGCGGCGAATAGCTTCATTCTTCAAGGCGGAGACAATGGTTTCAGTTTTAACCCCCTCCTGGTTCATCAGGCTCGAAACACAGTGCAACCAGTCGGAGGGAAGCGAGCTGAGTAAGGCGGCGTTGTGGACGTCGTCGGGTGTGAGAGGTTTTTCAGTGGTGACGAGAGAGTTCAGCCGTTCGTAGGATTTCGCCAACGATTCGATGTGGGAATGAATGTCGTTCCCCTCCATCCTGGCGTTAACGAGTTTGCGAATCCAATACACACGGCCCCCAGTCGTGGAGTCTTGGTGAGCTCGAGACAGGTCGGCCCAAATCTTTGCGGCGTTATCTTCGTCGGCTAGGTGACGAAGATTGGATTCATCGACGATCTGAACTAGAATTGCGCACACTAGATCGTTGTCTTCGTCCCATGAGGGTGGTCGAAGGTTGGGTGCCACCGAGGTGAGTACATAACTCACTTTTGCAGATTTGAAGACCCGGTGGACGACCTTCTTCCAGTTGAGGAAGTTCGACTCGGCTCCCGGAGCTTTGAGAATAGGAAGCCGTGCGACTGATATCTTCGAGGAGGACGTTGACATTTGAGAATTTATGCCGAAGTCGGCGTGGGTAGAGGGTTCCTGCTTGGTGTCTTTAGATGTAGACATCGGAGTAATAGAGAGCAGGAAAGTTTGGAGTGATCCTTGAGATGTTCACGACTTCGTAACACCTGAAACGCTGATTTTTAACGTGCTTAGCGAGGCTGAATGATTAGCTGGAAGCTAACTGGGACTCATAACCTGATGAGATGGACAAGGCTGAGGACAGCAGGCACGGTGCGTGGCGGTGTTCGAGGATCGTGGAAGGATGGTGGTATTGCAGATCAGAATGAGATGAAAAACAATCATAGGAGAGAGATGAGAAAGAAAAGGAAATCTAACTAACCTGAGGACAGCAGGCACGGTGCGTGGCGGTGTTCGAGGATCGTGGAAGGATGGTGAAAGGGTCCTTCCACGCCTGCTGCCTCAGGTAGACTATCTACAACATGTGACATGTGTGAGAAATGAGAAAGACATGTGGAAGCAGAAAGAAAAGACAAAACCTGAGTATTAAACTCAACACTCCTCATGCTGTATACTCAGCGTGAGGAGCTGTACTGTTGTCATCAGAAGAATGAGCCCAGAATCCAGCTCCTACCTGGAAAATCCAGGAGCCCATCCATCCAACTATTTTGCGCAAAGCAATTTCCGGCCCGCCAAACAATAATCTACCCGCCGCTGGTGATTGTGTTCATTCTGGCTACAGCTACAACACCACAAGCAATTGGCCTCCATACCACAGCCCCCTAGATCTTAACCCCTTGGCCGCGGACCCTGGATATGAGCCCGTAACCAACCGTTATCACCCATACTTGTACCAGTCTGAAGAACTACCACCAATACACGGACAGCAATATATCAACACCCAACCTTCCCTCCATCATCAAAGCCCAGCCACCCAGCCTGACACCTCTTTGTGCTATTCTGAGATGGACAAGGACCTCCCTGGAACCCTTTCAGACAACAAAGACCCCATCCAATTGCTGCTGTTGCCCCGGAGGGGGGCACCTGCCACACATCCTGCACATCGGCTCTCTCCCTACCCTTCCACAGCACCCCCGCAGCCTTCAACCACAGAGACAACAACCTACACAGGTGGCCGGACCCAAAGGCCCAACCGTACCCCTCAGGAAATCCGGGCTGCGGAGGCGGCTCAGGCCCTGAAGCGCCAGGCAAAATCTGACAAGGCGGCCGCAAAGTTAGCCAAGACCCGCGTGAAGGCCGCTCAGAAGGCTGCACGTGATATGATCAAGGCCAAGGAGAAAGCGGCCGCAACTATACGCCTCCAGTGGAGCTTGGAGGCTTCTCTTGAACTCCTCAGATATGTTAAGGTGGTCTAAGAAGCGCATGACTTGATGGAGCAGCAACAACCAGGCTTTGTGAAATTTGCCAAGTTCATGGAATCCTATGACCCAAGGACAGAATATTTTCCGCTACTTGCCCAAATCAACAATGAAACACGGCTCAGGCAATACCGTGTTCTTGTGGGCATATACCAAGTACACCGTTGCTATCCTATAGTTGTGTAGTAAGTTGTAATCCCTTGGCTGACCCGGTTTTTTTTTGGGCAATCCTTCAGCAAGTGAAGGACTATGTTGACCAATCAGGGAGTGTTGGTCTGTTGACGGCCTTGGTTGAACTTGTCTTGGCTCAACAGGTGTGTCTTTTGCATCAACTGTTGCATTTCCTCTTCCTGCCCCCAAGCTGACTTCATGTCCCTGTTGAGCAGCTGTATGATTTGCTTTTGGAGATGAATTCTTGCAATGCTGCAGCCAATGCAATTGGACAAGATGAACTTGAGGTTCACTATGAGTCACTTGTGACTTGCGCGGCCTCAGAGAGCGACTCCAACAATGGCGTAGGTGCAGATGTTCCGCATGACTCCCAGGAACTCGATGGCCTGCAGCATGCAACCCCTATTGCCACCCCCCACCGATCCAGGTGTTGCTGCTCTCTGGAGCTGACAGCGGCAAAACGTGCGCTTGACAAGGACACCCCCCCTGCCAGCCCCACCGATGACGCTCATTTGATGCTTCCGCCTCCATTGGATTTCACAGGGTCAGATGCCTCCCCATCTCTGGTTTCTGCTTCAGCGGGTGAGGTTCCCACTGCAGCTGCTGCAATCAGTACACCGGCGGCGGGTTTGGTCCAGACTCCCGCTCACGCTTCAGCTGCCAACAACGCAAGTCACACTCAACCGCGTCCTCCTTCATCTGGCGGGTTAGTGCCTCAACGCCGTGGCAAAACTGAGGAGGCTCCCAAGAAAGACAATCCAACGGGTGCAGGTATGCTAATTTTCATGCATAAATCCCAAGAGCAGACAACCCGTTGGATGATGGAGGAGCAAAAACAGGCAGAGAAGATACGTGCGGAGGACCGTCAACTTGCTGAGGAAAGAGCTGATCAGAAGGAGAAGATTTGACAGGATCAACTCACACAGGCCAAGCTCAACCGGGCCGCAGCCCAGGAGGCATTTGCCGAGCGGGAGGCTTTAATGCGTCAGGTCAAACGTGAAAAACGCAAGGATGCTTGCAAGGCCCAACATGCCATCAAAACTCAGCTCCAGGAGGAGAGCCAAGAACGGATGGCTTTATTGCAGGCGGCAATGATGGCCATCCTAGGAAGGCTGGCCATGGTCACCACGGATAAACCCCCTGCCCCCTCTGCTTGAATTGGAAAATTGTCATCCCCACTATCCTTGCCGTTATGTGTTGCCTCAGTCGGCACCTCTCCTCAGAGGCATTCCTTATACCTTCCGCTCTTTCATTAACTCCTTGTACCTCTCTTGCTGAGATTCCCAGCCTCCCATTTCTTGTTCACATAATACACATATGACATGTCCTCCACGTTTTCTATTTTCACTTGTGCACACCAAAATGAAATGCTACCATATTATAGGTTTTTACACCCAGCCAATCTGCTACCTATACAGGTTGGCATGTCACTTTTGGGTCAGAAGCGGCCCGCCCAAAGCCTATTCAATACAAATATGCATTGTTGATCATACAGCGTGTGGTTTTTTACCCGCCCATGCCTGCCCATCAAGTTCCATCCCGCAACACCCATTCCATGTTGGCGCAGGAAAGATCACCAGTCCCCCCAACTGATTCCAAAAAAACCCACAAGATTCACTCCACGGTCATGAACCTCAAGAAAGCCAACGGAATTGGTAAAAGTCAAAACAACAGTGAAGAAAATTGATGCATAAGATCCGGTCAAGTTGCAAACAGCCGGCCCCCAGCCCAGAAGGCATGTTCATTTTTGGATTTCCTTGGTCTTGTATTGCAAGCTTACCAAGGCTTGCCTTGTCCTCACAGGTTGAGATACCTCTCCCCCTATAACCCATGGAATTACGTAGGGCCATCACTGAAGTCTGGAGACCCAAAGGAGACCAACTGTTGCCGGCGCATGAACCAGCAGAAAGCTGTGACGACGAGCTGTCCACAACTGAAGGAGTCACTGTTGCATCCACCAATGGCGCTGACCCAATGGAAACCAATGAGCTGTCTACAACCAAGGAAGGTACACCCGCCCTGGAAACCCTAGTCAACATGTGCGCCACCCGGGAGCAGTCAAACCACAGCACCGGACCTGTTGCAACCCCCTCTCCTGGCCTTCACCCCATGCGCAAGGACCCAGAGGCCAAGCGCGCGGAGAATAACCCACCCCGCTGGCCTACCCCTCCAGTTGCGGTCCCCAAACCCACCTCTGAGCCACTTGCCGACCCACTTGAGGTGGCGTTTGAGCAACCTAGCCAATTGCGACTTGTACACACGGGTGATCCTTGATCACCACGAGATCAGGCATTGGTCCCACTTCCTGTTGTCCAGCAAGGAGAACCTTTGCTCTATTGGTTTGAAAGACGGCCCTGCTCGCTCGCTCTGTCAGGGGGCCAAAGCCCACCAAGCCACCCAGAATGTGACCTCTTTTGAGTAGATTTCATTTTATCTTGTCACTCATTTACTCCAATCCATCTAGACTATACATTGTTCTATGCAATTCATTCTGAGTTTAGATTGCTCGTGTGTGCATGTTCCAATGATATAACCATTTATTTGGTTGACATCATCTTGTTTTGCAAATGGGAACAACTTGTTTTGTGCAGACAGAAGATTGAACAACATGGTATCATGCAATTTAGGGATTGTACAAGAAGTCCTGCATAATGTTGCGATGGGTCCACATTGAGACACAATTGCTTGGAGCCAAGGACACTTGCACATCAGCTGGGTCCACGGTCCGTGGGACCTCAGCATAGCCAGATTCCGAGATACCACGTTCATCCCAAACTTGCAGATAGAGAGTTCCGCGCCGGTTAAGTATGTTGTGGAGTATCATGCATGCAAAGGTAGTGTTGCGGGCCCTGAATGGGTTTGCATTCTGCGCACAGAGTAAGATGCGGAATTGGTTCTTCAATTGGCCAAACACCTGCTCAACGCAAATCCGTGTGGAAGACTGGATGAAATTGAACCACTCATTTGCGGGGCTCACCACTGAAGGGTAGGGTAATAGGATGTCAACATTGCTGGGGTAGCCGGCATTGCCAATCAGGTACGTTCCAGCGGGAATTTTGCGCGGCATGTCAATACCAGGAGTCAGGCTTTGTCCAAGGGTTGATTGCCTGAATACCCTGCTGATATGCATGAAGCCTGGCCCACCGCTGCTAATCTATCAATATTGATCATGAGAAAGCAGCATTCAAGGTCAGCTTGCTTAACGGCAGAATGCAATGGTGAAGAATGGAGCCTAACATTTTGGAAATTGCCGTCTCCATCCACCACACACTGAAGGTAAGGGATGGCCACCCTTTGTGGTTGATATAGCCCTTCCAGTTGTTGTGGCGCGGCATTGCGATTTTGCTGTCTATGGCCCCAACAATGTTGGGGATCCCATGACGGCGTTCAAACAATTTCTTGATATCTTCCCACAGGTCCATTCAATCCAGGGGGGGGGAACTAAAAAAGATCAAAAAGAATGTCAGCCCGTCATTGCAACAGCAAACCATTCATGTGCTATGGAAAATTTTCATAAAAGGAAAAAATCATATCCATTACCTAATTTCTGATACACTTTTGAGCCAATTTGGCCAAGCCAAACAGAAGTTACATCATTTGAGTAGGAGGAGATTCTGGCCAAATCTTCAAACGGCCGCCGTGCGCAAACCATTCATGCGCTATAAAAAATTTTCATAAAAGGAAAAATTATATCCACTACCTAATTTCTGATACACTTTCGAGCCAATTTGGCCAAGCCAAACAGAAGTTACATCATTTGAGTAGGAGGAGACTTTGGCCAAATCTTTAAACGGCCGCCGTGTGCAAACCATTCATGCGCTATGGAAAATTTTCATAAAAGGAAAAAATTATATCCATTACCTAATTTCTGATACACTTTTGAGCCAATTTGGCCAAGCCAAACAGAAGTTACATCATTTGAGTAGGAGGAGATTCTGGCCAAATCTTTCAACGGCCGCTGTCCGCAAACCATTCATGTGCTATGGAAAATTTTCATAAAAGTAAAAAATTATATCCATTAACTAATTTCTGATTCACTTTTGAGCCCATTTGGACAAGCCAAACGGAAGTTAAGGCTTTTTATTTAGCCCAAAGGGGGCCCAGCAGGCACCTTTTGGGCTTGCTTGGGGGGCTGGGGGGTTTATGGAGCACTTATGGAGCCTTTTGGGGCTCTATTTGGGGTTGTGGGTGCTTTTTTCAGGCCCAAGAGGGGCCAAGCATGCCCCTTTGGGGCTGCAGAGCTTTCAATTAGCCCAAAAGGGGCTTGGCAGGCCCCTTTTGGGCTTGATGTGGGGTCTGGGGGTCTGATGAGGCCTTTTTTTGGGCCAAAAGGGGCTCATCAGGCCCCTTTTGGACCAAAACAAGGCCCTGGGTGGCTCAGGGGGACTTTTTGTGGAAAAAAGGAGCCCAGGAGGCCCCTTTTTGCCCTAAAATGGGGCCTGGGGGGGCTTACCTTGATGGTTGGGTCTGGTGAGTGTCTGTCGGGCGTGGCCGGTCATTTGCTTGCGGATCTGGGTGGTTGAACTTGGTGGCGGGTTTCTGTACCTGCGCCCAGGTCAGTTCCAGCGGAACTGGCCTGGGCTGGCTCACGTAAGCCTCTCGATTTGAGAGGCTTACGTGAGCCGCGCAATTGGAGCTACGTACACCATAGCACCAATTGCGTGGCTCACGTAAGCCTCTCAAATCAAGAGGCTTACGTGAGCCGACAGGCCTGCAAAGCCTGCACGCCTGTCTGGCAGGGTTGCACGCCATATGCACACCTATTGAAGGCGTGCAAATGGCGTGCAGCCTGCGGGGAAGGGCGTGCAGCCTCTGCACGCCTTTCTGAAGCGGCGTGCAGCGGCTGCACACCGTTTTTTTTGGGCGTACGGATAGGCGTGCGCACGCCCTTTGGGCGTGCTGCTATCAAGCCCCGCCTGAGAATCTTCAAGACAGCATTAACAAATATCCCTGATGCCTTGTCTGCATTCTCCTTTCCAATATTGAAGATATGACCAATGGTCACATAACATACGCCATGCGCCAGGCGGTATAACCCCACTGCTACCTGGGCCTCAACAGATAGCGGGTTTCCTTGGCCAAGAGGGTCTTGCTGCAGCTCGCCTTGTAATTGGTCAGAAATCTACTCAAAGTCAGGCAATGTCATTTGAAAAAATTCAACAAATCAGACCACCGGTATCCTGTTGTCTTTCCAGAGCTCCCAACACTCAGGTCGTGTGAATGCAATTTGTTTGGCGCGTGTGTAGATAGAGGGTTTGGGATCTTGGTGTTGTGAATGGTGCCAGTACCAGAGGGCAGCCCACATTAGCAATTGATTGTGAGGTGGATCCATTGCAAGCGCAAACCAGAATTTTGTGGATCTGGTTGGGAGGCTGACACAAGGGAGATGTATTTGGACCACAAGTGCCCGGCAGGTTTATAACTGTCCTTGTGTTTGAAACTTATTTCAAAAATATTTGAATTAATTTTGGGTCAGACTAAACCAAAAGTGAGTGCATATGCAGTGCACTACAAACATTGTTGGAGTACAGACCCATGTACTCCAAGGTCAGTTGAGTGCAGTGCCCAGTACTCCAAATGAATTGGAGTGAGTCATTTCACACTCCATTGGTGTCAGCTTGCTACTATGTCAGAGCCAACCTGACAAAAGTAACATAAAAAGAGACATTATTACCACAATATTAAGACCCATTTATATGACTAATAATGTACAAAAAACTCAGTTTACTTGTTTTTATCCAATAAGCTTAGCAAAGTCCTGGCACCATAAAAATAAGTAATAAATTAAAATAATAACTACTTTTTACAAAAATACTAAATAACTTCTAAACCTTGAGGATAACTTAGAATATTATGTCATATTCTGAATCCTCATGCAAATTAATGTAGGGTCCCTCACTGGAAGTACCCCTGAATTCCTACTCCTTCACCTTGAACCAATTACCCGTAAGAATTGGCCACACTTATGTGTCACAGATGACATTACACACATATGTACTTGTTATATATACATACCATATGTGAAATGTCCAATTATGGACTTATAATTGAGGTGTTGTGTATAGTTTAGGAGTTAGGCCCAATTGGGGTTTAATCCTCCAACCCCGCGCGTGGATTATATAATCTAATTGGAAATTGGCCAAATGCGTGGAAATAGCTAATCCCCTAGTTACCACACGTGTACAGGTGTAACTAGGGTACTAGTAGATTCTACGTGGTTTATTTACAAGGTTTCATTAATAAAAACCTTGAATACATAAGAGCAACATAGCCAGCGTGGCCTTTGATGAATGGCCATAGCCATTTGTGGCCCATTTGCGTCATTTGTGGCCCATTTCAGATACAAATACACGTCAGTGTTGCTATGTACCTTAGTTACAATGACCAAATAGGTTATTAAGGTCATTATAAACACTTGTGACGCTGAAATAATGATCAGCAGTGCCATTGGGATGAGCCTTGTTAGTGCCAATCTCCCAAATTGGCCACATTGCGCTGAAATATAGCAACTACACGCACACAGGCAAGAAAGGTCCTCTACTATGAGTGAAAATAGTATATATAGAGCCCTCTTTCCACGCCAAATGTTGATCATCATCATCAATTATTATTACAGTCAATCAGTTACGCCGTGTCCTGTCCTTATTTCAGTTACTCTGCCCTGTTTGCCTGTTTTATCCTTGGTGTTCTTATTAAATCAACCATCCTACGTGACCAGCTCCTGCGCAGAAACCATCCAATCTACCCAGCAGCTCTACTTCACCCCCCTACGTGGCTTTTTGGCTTAAAAGAAGCAATAGTGAGTACTTCTTTTATCCTTCTGTCCCCATTCTGGTTCCTTAATTGGAAAAGCACTTTGGTGCCACCTTCTGTTACGCAGAAACCCATTGTTTGCTTAATCAGATACCACCCTGCTTAGCAGATCTCTGATTTAGAGGGCACCTACAAACACCCCTGCGCCAGCAGGCCCCTCTATAAAAAAGAATTATATTCTTTTTATTTCTTTCTTTACTACTTTTCTACGTGAAAATACCCCACTCTACCCATCCTTTGCACTCTTATCACCTTGTGTAGCTAAAAGGTACTAGCCCTTGGCATCACAGAGGCTGACAATTGGCCACCAAAAATGATGAGTGCATGGATGCTTCACTCACCCATGTTTGGAGTACATTGAGTCAGCCCCAAAATGGGAATGCAGTCTCTGGAAAGGGAGTGCAGGCAGGGAACTATGCACTCACCCTGCTTGGCAGGCCTCATCTGTAAGGAGGCACTTAATGCTTCTTCACTGTAGCCGACGGAGAGCGGGACTAGAACAAGACACCAAGTGTCTTGGAGAGACCGTTTTCTAGAACCCACGTAAGAGGATGGTTTGCTAGCACAGTACAAGAATGGAATGAGTCTCTACTTATTTACAATAGAATGATGCAAAGAAAGAAGGAGGAAAGAGTGATGAGAAGAGAAGGGGAAATACTCACCTAGCACAGTAGAAGAATGGAATGAGTCTCTACTGAGCTAGGTGGGACGTGGGGGAGCGAGTCTTAAATAGGATGAGCGGTGATTATGTAAGAACAATGGTTGAAAGGGTTGATGTGTGAAATCCAAGGAATGGGGGTTCACATCATCCCACTCGGGAATCAGGTTAACATGATGATACATACCCCTTGATTTTTGTCATTTGGATTCATTCATCCCAAATGGAAATAAAAACCAGCAATTTATTCCATTTGGAATGGATGCAGCTCCAGAGCTGGGTGAGCCCAACTCAAACACAGCTCATCCAGCTCATCCAGCTCACCCAGCTCCAAACCCAGC
The DNA here is from genome assembly GCA_002873125.1 of Puccinia coronata f. sp. avenae. Lineage (NCBI taxonomy): Eukaryota > Fungi > Basidiomycota > Pucciniomycetes > Pucciniales > Pucciniaceae > Puccinia > Puccinia coronata. Next base: position 14,426 of record PGCI01000484.1, on the reverse strand, counting down.
TCACCCAGCTCCAAACCCAGCTCACCCAGCTCCAAACCCAGCTCACCCAGCTCCAAACCCAGCTCACCCAGCTCCAAACCCAGCTCACCCAGCTCCAAACCCAGCTCACCCAGCTCCAAACCCAGCTCACCCAGCTCCAAACCCAGCTCACCCAGCTCCAATCACCCAGCTCCAAACCCAGCTCACCCAGCTCCAAACCCTAACTTTCCTAACATAACCTAACCTAACCTAACACCCAGACTTTCCTAATCTAGTCTAACCTAACCTAACCCAACCTAACACCCTAACTTTCCTCACCTAACCTAACACCCTAACTTTTCTCACCTAACCTAACACCCTAACTTTCCTCACCTAACCTAACATAAAATAACTTAAACCCCTTTAGGGGGTTTTGTTGATACCCCCATTCTAGATTCTCTCAGGAGCCCCTCACCCTAACCTCCCTTAATTCCTAACCTAACCTAACCTAACACCCTAAATTTCCTAACCTAAACTAGCATAAAATAACCTAAACCCCTTTAGGGGGTTTTGTTGATACCCCCATCCTAGATCCAATGAGGAGTCCCTAACCCTAACTTCCCCTGACCTCCCCTAACCTCCCCTAACCTCCCCTAACCTCCCCTAACCTCCCCTAACTTCCCCTAACTTCCCTTAACCTCCCTTAACCTCCCTTAACCTCCCTTAACCTCCCTTAACCTCCCTTAACCTCCCTTAACCTCCCTTAACCTCCCTTAACCTCCCTTAACCTCCCTTAACCTCCCTTAACCTCCCTTAACCTCCCTTAACCTCCCTTAACCTCCCTTAACCTCCCTGACCCCCAGTCCACAGTGGGAATTGAACCCACAACCTCAGCTTTCCAAGGATGTGAGCACCATGAAAAAACAATTTTCACTTGATATCAAGTGACATCTGGCCAACTCCAGCCAGCTCTCCACAATCTATCCAGACCTTTTCTTTTCCTAAAACTATGTAGAATGAATTTTGCTCAGTATCAATGAGGGGGCTTGATAGCGGCACGCCCAAAGGGCGTGCGCACGCCCCCCCAAACGCCTAAAAAAAAGGCGTGCGGGGGCTGCACGCCTTCCCAACCAGGCGTGCAAACCCCCGCACGCCCTCCCCCGCATGCCGCACGCCGTCCGCACGCCTACAAATGGCGTGAGGACGGCCGGCTCGGCGTGCGGCCCCGCCGGACAGGCGTGCTGGCCATGCACGCCTGTCTGGAGGGCGTGCAGGCCTTGCACGCCCTCCGGACAGGCGTGCACGGCTGGCACGCCTGTCCGGCCAGGCTCACGTAAGCCTCTCGAATCGAGAGGCTTACGTGAGCCCCTTGGTGCCCTTATAAGGGTACCGTTTGGTACCCTTATAAGGGTACTGTTTGGTACCCTTATAAGGGTACCAAACAGTACCCTTATAAGGGTACCAAACGGTACCCTTATAAGGGTACCAAACGGTACCCTTATAAGGGTACCAAACGGTACCCTTATAAGGGTACCGAGTGGTACCCTTATAAGGGTACCACTCTGTACCCTTATAAGGGTACCACTTGGTACCCTTATAAGGGTACCGTTTGGTACCCTTATAAGGGTACCGTTTGGTACCCTTATAAGGGTACCGTTTGGTACCCTTATAAGGGTACCACTTGGTACCCTTATAAGGGTACAGAGTGGTACCCTTATAAGGGTACCACTCTGTACCCTTATAAGGGTACCGTTTGGTACCCTTATAAGGGTACCACTTGGTACCCTTGTAAGGGTACCAAACGGTACCCTTATAAGTGTACCAAACGGTACCCTCATAAGGGTACCGAGTGGTACCCTTATAAGGGTACCGTTTGGTACCCTTATAAGGGTACCAAACGGTACCCTTATAAGGGTACCAAACGGTACCCTTATAAGGGTACCAAACGGTACCCTTATAAGGGTACCAAACGGTACCCTTATAAGGGTACCGTTTGGTACACTTATAAGGGTACCGTTTGGTACCCTTATAAGGGTACCAAACGGTACCCTTATAAGTGTACCAAACGGTACCCTTATAAGGGTACCGTTTGGTACCCTTATAAGGGTACCGTTTGGTACCCTTATAAGGGTACCGTTTGGTACCCTTATAAGGGTACCGTTTGGTACCCTTATAAGGGTACCGTTTGGTACCCTTATAAGGGTACCGTTTGGTACCCTTATAAGGGTACCGTTTGGTACCCTTATAAGGGTACCAAACGGTACCCTTATAAGGGTACCACTCGGTACCCTTATGAGGGTACCGTTTGGTACACTTATAAGGGTACCGTTTGGTACCCTTACAAGGGTACCAAGTGGTACCCTTATAAGGGTACCAAACGGTACCCTTATAAGGGTACAGAGTGGTACCCTTATAAGGGTACCACTCTGTACCCTTATAAGGGTACCAAGTGGTACCCTTATAAGGGTACCAAACGGTACCCTTATAAGGGTACCAAACGGTACCCTTATAAGGGTACCAAACGGTACCCTTATAAGGGTAATGTTTGGTACCCTTATAAGGGTACCGAGTGGTACCCTTATAAGGGTACCGAGTGGTACCCTTATAAGGGTACCGTTTGGTACCCTTATAAGGGTACCGTTTGGTACCCTTATAAGGGTACCGTTTGGTACCCTTATAAGGGTACCACTCGGTACCCTTATAAGGGTACCGTTTGGTAACCTTATAAGGGACCACTCGGTACCCTTATAAGGGTACCGTTTGGTAACCTTATAAGGGTACCATTTGGTACCCTTATAAGGGGACAGAGTGGTACCCTTATAAGGGTACCGTTTGGTACCCTTATAAGGGTACCACTCGGTACCCTTATAAGGGCACCAAGGGGCTCACGTAAGCCTCTCGATTCGAGAGGCTTACGTGAGCCTGGCCGGACAGGCGTGCCAGCTGTGCACGCCTGTCCGGAGGGCGTGCAAGGCCTGCACGCCCTCCAGACAGGCGTGCATGGCCAGCATGCCTGTCTGGCGGGGCCGCACGCCAAGCCGGCCGTCCTCACGCCATTTGTAGGCGTGCGGACGGCGTGCGGCATGCGGGGGTTTGCACGCCTGTGTGGGAAGGCGTGCAGCCCCCGCACGCCTTTTTTTTAGGCGTTTGGGGGGGCGTGCGCACGCCCTTCAGGCGTGCCGCTATCAAGCCCCATCAATGAGAACTGAGCTATTTCATGGGTATCCCTGAGCTTTTGTACAATGGGAGCTGAGAAACGCCACAGTAAATGCTGAGCTCCTGGCCACAGTGAGCCCTGAGTTGCACAAAAGTTGACTATGAGCTGAACTGCTGAGCAGGCTGAGAATTACTGCAGTAAGCACTGAGCTGATGCTCATTTTTTGCTGAATTTTTTCAAAATTAAAATCAAGAAAACCAAAATTAAATTGAGAGTAGGAATGGAGTAGCTTTGAAGCTGCAACCAAAGTTGAGTAATGTCACTTGATATCAAGTGACAATTGTTTTTTCATGGTGGAGGGGTGTCCTATACCACTAGGTTATAGATGCTTGGACACCAAATGTGTCCAGGGTTTAGAGATGCCTGAGGAGCTGGGTGAGCTGTGTTTGGAGCTGGGTGAGCTGGATGAGCTGGATGAGCTGTGTTTGAGCTGGGCTCACCCAGCTCTGGAGCTGCATCCATTCCAAATGGAATAAATTGCCGGTTTTTATTTCCATTTGGGAAGGATGAATTATTTTGACAAAGGTGTACCCCTTGTATGTTCTGCAAGCCAGAAACACCCTGCTCAACAAGCAGGTAAAGACTGTACTTTGCACATAACACCATGCATGCTTGCCCAGCAGAACCCACTGCTGGACGAGCATGTTACAACTGCCTGCCAAGCATAAACACTGCTTGCCAAGCAGGTCTCAGCCTACTCGCTGAGCAGGTTGAACACTGCTCGGCGAGCAGGTTACACACTTCCCAGCAAGCAGGTTACACACTGCCCGGCAAGTAGGTCATAAACTGCTTGCCGAGCACACTACACACTGCTCACCGAGTAGGTTACACACTGCTTGGCGAGCAGTTTACACACTTCTTGGAAATTAGGTAGGTCATAAACTGCTCTCCCAGCAGACTACACACTGCTTGCCAAGAAGTTTACACACTGCTTGGCAAGTAGGTCATAAACTGCTTGCCGAGCAGACTACAGACTGCTCGCCGAGCAGACTACCCACTGCTTGCCGAGCAGTTTACACACTGCTCCCCAAGCAGTTTACACACTGCTTGCCGAGCAGATTACACACTGCTCGACAAGTAGGTCATAACCTGCTTGCCAAGCAGGTGCAGTGTGTAAACTGCTCAGCAAGCGGTTTGTAAACTGCTTGGCGAGAAGTGTGTAGTTTGCTCGGCAAGCAGTTTATGACCTACTTGCCAAGCTGTAAACTGCTCGCCAAGCTGTAAACTACTCGCCGAGCTGTAAACTGCTCGCCGAGCTGTAAACTGCTTGCCAAGCTGTAAACTGCTTGCCAAGCTGTAAGCTGCTTGCCAAGCTGTAAAATGCTCGCCGAGCTGTAAAATGCTTGCCCAGAAGTGTGTCACCTACTCGGCGAGCAGTGTGTAAACTGCTTGGCAAGCAGTGTGTCACCTACTTGGCAAGCAGTTGTGTAACCTGCTCGGCGAGCAGTGTGTAACCTGCTTGGTGAGCAGTGTGTAACCTGCTTGGCGAGCAGTGTGAAACCTGCTCAGCGAGCAGGCTGAGACCTGCTTGGCGAGAAGGTTATGAACTACTTGCCGAGCAGTGTGTAACCTGCTCAGCAAGCAGGCTGAGACCTGCTTGGCAAGCAGGGTGCAACCTGCTTACTGGGCAGGGTATAACCTGCTTGTTGAGCAGTGTGTAGTAGGTTGTTACCTGCTTTTCAAGCAGGGTTTTAACTGCCTGTGGCAAGCAGTTCTAAACTTGCTGAAGTTGTGGTGTCTGAGAGTGAGAAGAAACTTGGAGTGCACTCTAGGCACTCCAGTTTATCCTACCCGCAGGATTGCAAAGCCAATTACTCTTCAGTAGATATTTTGGAGTGAAGTCAAATGCACTCCAATTTTTTTGGAGTACATTGGAATTTACTCCCCTATTTTGGTTGTTTTTGGAGTGCTGAGTTTGGCACTCCATAAAAACTGGAGTTCAAGTGGGAGCACTCCATATTATTGGAGTAAAATATTACAGCACTCCAATATTTTTGGTGTACCGGTCCACCACAGCCAAAATGTTGGAGTGCACGTAGTAAATTTATGGAGTGCTTTTAGGCTGACCCTTAATTTTTTATTAATTTTTAAATAGTGAACCTACACCTGTGTCAACCCAATTTCCTTGGTCTTAAGCCAAAGGTAAATGTGCCAGTATCTTTGGTTTAAGACTGAAGATCATGCAGAGCTGGATGAGCTGGACGGAGCCAGATTAAAAAAAACCCGTTAGGTTAGGTTAGGTTCAGTTAGGTTAGGTGTCAGCTTGCTACTAAGTCAGAGACAACCTGACAAAGTAACACTATTATTATAGAAATTAATGAAAATACATGAAAAATAAAAACAACATTATTACCATATGTACAAACCCAGAAAATAGTACATATGCTAATAATTGATACCAAATAGACATGAAATAACTATAATAATAAGGAATAATCATAAGGTAACCATAGTAACACATAAAAGTAAGAATAATAACTAGTAAACCTTATTTTTACCCAAAAACCTTAACAAAGTTCTGGACCCTTAAACATAAGTTGGAACTAAAATAAATAACCACTTTTTACAGGAAGTGTGAATAACTTCTAAACCTTGAGGATAACTTAGAATATTATGTCATATTCTGAATCCTCATGTAAAATAATATAGGGTCCCTCACTGGAAGTACCCCCAAATTCCTATTCCTTCACCTTGAACCAATTACTTGCAAGAATTGGCCACACCCACGTGTCACAGATGCACATTACACACGTATGTACTTGATATATATGCATACTGTATGTGAAAGAACCAATTATGGACTTATAATTGAGGTGTTGTGTATAGTTTGGGAGTTAAGCCCAATTGGGGTTTAAACCTCCAACCCCGCGCGTGGATTATATAATCCAATTGGAAATTGGCCAAATGCGTGGAAATAGGCAATTACCTAGTTACCAGGTATGTACAAGCATAACCAGTGTACAGGTAGATTCTACATGACGGATTTTCAAGGTTTAATTAATAAAAACCTTGAATACCTAAGATTAACATAGCCAGCGTGGCCTTTAATGATTGGCCATAGCCATTTGTGGCCCATTTCCGTCATTTGTGGCCCATTTCAGATACAATCACACGTCAGTGTTGCTATGTACCTTAGTTACAATGACCAAATAGGTTATTAAGGTCATGAAGAGCACTTGTGACGCTGAAATAATGACCAGCAGTGCCATTGGGATGAGCCTTGTTAGTGCCAATCTCCCAAATTGGCCACATTGCGCTGAAATTCAGCAACTACAAGCACACAGGCAGGAAAGGTCCTCTACTATGAGTGAAATTAGTATATAAGAGCCTCTTTCCACGCCAAATGTTGTTCATAATCATCATTTATATTACAGTCAATCAGTTACGCCGTGTCCTGTCCTATTTCAGTTACTCTGCTCTGTTTGCCTGTTTATTCTTGGTGTTCCTCTTTAAAATCAACCATTCTACGTGTCCAGCTCCTGCGCAGAAACCTACCAATCTACCCAGCAGCTCTACTTCACCCCCTACGTGGCTTTTTGGCTTGAAAGAAGCAATAGTGAGTACTTCTTTTATCCTTCTGTCCCCATTCTGGTTCCTTAATTGGAAAAGCACTTTGGTACCACCTTCTGTTACGCAGAAACCCATTGTTTGCTTAATCAGATACCACCCTGCTTAGCAGATCTCTGATTTAGAGGGCACCTACAAACACCCCTGCGCCAGCAGGCCCCTCTATAAAAAAGAATTATATTCTTTTTATTTCTTTCTTTACTACTTTTCTACGTGAAAATACCCCACTCTACCCATCATTTGCACTCTTATCACCTTGTGTAGCTAAAAGGTACTAGCCCTTGGCATCACAGAGGCTGACAATTGGGGGTCTGGCCGGGAAATTATCAATACTATCCGTGATAATTAACTCCTGGCACCTACTCTTTTCTACATTTGCTTCTCACTCACGCAAAATTAACCAAACCCTTTAAATAATTATTTTAAATTGTTTCAACATCATTATTCATTCTTCTGAAACATATTAACCTTAAAACTTTTCTCTTTACATTAGAGAAATACCCAAACCTTCATCTATAGCTTACTCCAAGCGTAAACTTCTCCTGCATAAACAATAAAGGATACAGTAAGTTTAAACCCATCATTATTTCTTTCAAAAAGGCGTAAATAATACTGAATTCTTTAAAAAACAGAATATGCCTGAATACACTTCATTATTTTCTACGAGGAACCTTTCAACAACATTAAACAAGGTCCATATTCCTTATGAATGGTTAAGTTGCAGAGATCAACTTATAAAAGAAACAACCAGGCATACTGAAGGATTCATCAATGTTCAACAGCCTTTGTATATGGTTGTAGAAACAGAACACAAAATGCCTTTTGGAATTGTAGAAAGAAAACCATCCACCACATTCTATCCACTACTACTTATACCCCTGATGGAGACTTTTACTATTTTTCAGTAGATAAAAAAATATGTGTTAAATCAGAAACAGCCTGGACTCGAATAAATCAGTTCTTAGATGTAGAACCCACTCTCCTCCTCTTATCTGCAGACACCTGCTTAATTGATAAAGTAGAATATTTCTCTGCTAAAAATTTCTATGTAAATGACCACCCCAGCATTGTTCTATGATCATATCTTCATTGTACTAAATTTCATTTTTTACCTCTTCATGAATGCATTTTGTTGCGCAAAAAATATAAACATTAGACTTTTTCTCACAAATTGGTCTTGTTGCGCAAAAAATACAAAAAACTTTTCTTCATAATTCTTGTTTTGGGGCGCAAGAAATAAACCATTCAGAACATACTGAAGATTAAGAGGCCTTATTTTACGCTTTGTATGAAAATGAGCAAAAAAGTGACCCCTCCTCTCAACAGAAGTCACTCCAGATTCCATCCACAAGGAGAGTCTACGCCAAGTAACAGCCATGTATTGGTGGGCCACCAAACTGACCTGCTCCACCACTTTTACAATTAGTGGACCACAATTGATATATATACCCTCCAGTTGAGGTTGCGGGTTCAATTCACAATAGCGCTCCCTCTTCTTTTACACACAGCACCCCGCAGATCAACACCTTGATAGTACCAACCTATCTGAACTAAACTGGTCAGTCAACTTACCATTCCCGACGTAGCAATGGTAGTCCGCACCATGTTCAAAGGGGAAAGAATAGGTAATAGCTTCTCTACTGTCTCATTAGACTATCTTTTTTCTAAACATTCCAATCTCAATATCCCAACGGCAACAACAGATGTCACGTACCTAGAATTTTGAATAAGATTGACGCAAAAGATGGAGAAAGAATGAATGGAATAAATATGCTATAATGACCAAATCTATCTGAATTTTGACTAGAAAAATTAGAGAGAAACATGTGAGAAAATATTAATTACTCTAAACCAATAACTCTCATTAACAATGACAAAATAAGTACTCTTAATAATAAAATAACAGAGTTAGATGAACAACAAAACTAGAATAACTTAACAGGATTAGAAAATAAACCAAGATGATTGAACAAGTTTTACAACTACAACATTAGCTGAACCCAGCTGTAACATGATTTCCTCTATGCTTTTCTGGCTCATCTTGCTGAAAGATATTTTGACAATCTTAAAAGGTTGCCCAATATAATTCATTTAACCTGTTAAGATCTCTGTAACACAAATAATTTGAGGACTTTACACAACACAAAGGTACACATATGGCAAGAAACTCAGCACTTGCAACATTAATCAATAAGAGAAACTGGAACCTGGATACCCAATACAATTGCGACATTAATCAATAAGAGAAACTGCAACCTAGATACCCAATGTAACAATAAAATTCCAAATTCCCAGAGATCACATGAATTCACCATTGTCCTTGTTACTCTGTCAAGAAACAAAAAATGTCAGTTCATCATGTATCAAATTAAAATACTAAAAGCAATCTAAAAGAAAGGATGGATGTTTCAATTTAAAATACTGCCCATCCTCATATAATATTCACTGGCTTCAACCATCATATAAGTAGCCTGATTTGCCAATATGATTAATCTATTCACCTCTTAGGATCCATGATTTAAGTTACGCACTATATACTCCAATGTAACTCAAAGTAAGCAGATAGAATTTGTGTAACAATGAATTAACACACACAGATAAAAAGTGACTAAGAGTCTTTTCACATAATCCCTTGATATAATATAAACATATCATGAGCCTCTTTACTTGTACAAAATTAATTGATAGAGCTATAACATGAAAACCTGAAAGAATAGTTCATCAAATGAAATGCCAAGGCAATGCATACTGTGAATAACATATTATTCAACAGGTATCTAACATACAACTTGAGTAGTTGCAATTTGCAACTGATTATAAAATTACCGCCAGTGCATTTCAGAGCTTATTCTTGATGCAACTAAAACTGCAATTCCACCTGGCTCTAACAATATTCTTGTACATGAAGAATTAAGTCACATTGCAATAAGTGAACTATAACTATTCTGAGATATCAGCCATTTCATGAATCATCTTGAATAACAATTTGGATCTATGATTACATGACAAAAGCTCAACAACTTGATTATCTGAATTGTTTTGCACTGCTACTGTATTTACTTGTACCAAAAATAAAGGTACTACTTATATCACACTTTGTTCCCTGTTTATTAGAAAAGCCTTCTAGAGATAGCACCCGTCCATTCTACCATTAGCCATCAATGAAATCTTACCTCCTTTGCCTTGAGAAAACTACTGCTTAGGGTGTCTGTAAAGTAATATAGCTGAGAAATCTAAAAGGACTGATAACTACAATATCATCAATGGTACTAACGCTTAGCAATTGCTGATTCAGAAATAATAATAAACAATCTCTTTGTCTCAAAACAAATGCACTGAATGACATCCTTCACTTGCTGTCTTGCTCAATTTCGAAGGACATCATACAATTGAAATTCAGGAATAACCTTTGTCTATACCCAGAATATGTTAATAAGGAAGCGGTAAGAGGGCAATCTATCCCAAGAAGAAACCATGAAAACGTTTAGTGTCTAAAACATAGATTAAAAGCAACCACAACCATATACTTTGTACATGGAATAAATTACTATCTCATTTAAACACAACTCTTCACTTCTAGCTTCAGTTACCACTACACAATGAGAATATCTGAGAATTAACTAATTATAAAGTTCATACACAAATACTTAATACTTACTACCTGTTAGTACAAAGAATTAAAAAGATATACCTCTTTGTGAATCTAATATAACTCAAACATTGATATTACCTAGACCTGCTTTCAACAAGAAAACTGTCACTAGGATAAACAAATTTAAGCAGACCAGTCTGATTTCTAGAACATGTTTATCCTGGTGCAGTAGTAAGAAATAAAAAGGCAATCTTTCCAAATTATTAACCAAGGATAGATGAATTTTTACTTATTCATTGGCTGGAACCATCATATGAGAAGCCAAATCTACCAGGATGATTAATCCATCTACCTCATAAGAAACCTATATACACTATAGACTCTGAGGCAATTCAATACACAGTGGAATTAGTGGAATTAGAATCTCCCTCTCACACATTCCCTCAATATAATGAACATATTACAAGGATCTGGACTTATCCAAAATAATTGCTAAAGCAAAGATAGTTAATGAAATCAATTTTTAGAGCAACTACAGTAGTAAATACTTTTTCAACTGGTATCTGACATACACCTTCATTAGTTACATATTTGAACAGGTTATAAGATTCTAATTATTGCTTTTAGAGCTCATATGTTGCAACTACCACTTTAGTCTACCTGGCTCTTACAATATTCTTAGCCAGGAAGCATTAAGTGAAATTCAAATAGTGAACTATAACTATCTTTTAACCATCCTGCATAAAAAATTGTATCTAAGATTTCATGAAGAAGGTTCAACACCTAATTAAAGAAAAAAAGCCATGAACTCCCTGTGCAAACTACTTGAGTGAAACTCTATAGGATATTGGAATTAGTTTTGATTTGAAAAACCAAAGAGAATAAATAAAAAGATTCCTGAATTGGAAATTAATCATAATGTTTAGAATACTAATCAATCACTGATGTGCACATGTAGTTCTAGTTACCTCAATAAGAAAAAGATACATTCAATTTTTGGAACCTTCACATTTGATAAAACTATTTTAGCTACAGATTGAATCTTTTACTAGTGTCCTTCCAGCTGGCAATCAACCTTGAAATCCTGATATACCAATAACACTATTGTACCACATGAAGCTATACCTCATTGAATGAGATATAAAGGAAAATCATTTGAACAAGATAATAGCTTCCTAAGGATAATATACCTGATAAACCAAACATCTGATAAATTACAAGCCTTTAAGAGAACCTGGAAATTTTTTTTTCATTACAGACATTAGGGTGAATTTTGTTTTCTAAAGTCTCATTTTAAAGGGAGGGAATGTCAGCTTGCTACTAAGTCAGAGACAACCTGACAAAGTAACACTAGTAATATAGAAATTAATGAAAATACATGAAAAATAAAAACAACATTATTACCATATGTACAAACCCTGAAAATAGTACATATGCTAATGATTGATACCAAATAGACATGAAATAACTATCATAATAAGGAATAATCATAAGTTAACCATAGTAACACATAAAAGTAAGAATAATAACTAGTAACCTTATTTTTACCCAAAAACCTTAACAAAGTTCTGGACCCTTAAAAATAAGTTAGAACTAAAATAAATAACCACTTTTTACAGAAAGTGTGAATAAAATCTAAACCTTGAGGATAACTTAGAATATTATGTCATATTCTGAATCCTGATGTAAAATAATGTAGGGTCCCTCACTGGAAGTACCCCCAAATTCCTACTCCTTCACCTTGAACCAATTACTTGCAAGAATTGGCCACACCCACGTGTCACAGATGCACATTACACACATATGCACTTGATATATATGCATACTCTATGTGAAAGGACCAATTATGGACTTATAATTGAGGTGTTGTGTATAGTTTGAAAGTTAGGCCCAATTGAGGTTTAAACCTCCAACCCCGCCCGTGGATTATATAATCCAATTGGAAATTGGCCAAATGTGTGGAAATAGGCAATTACCTAGTTACCAGGTATGTACAAGCATAACCAGTGTACAGGTAGATTCTACATGATGGATTTGCAAGGTTGAAGTAATAAAAACCTTGAATACCTAAGATTAACACAGCCAGCGCGGCCTTTCAAGATTGGCCATAGCCATTTGTGGCCCATTTCGTCATCTGTGGCCCATTTCAGATACAATCACACGTCAGTGTTGCTATGTACCTTGGTTACAATGACTAAATAGGTTATTAAGGTCATGGAAAGCACTTGTGACGCTAAAATAATGACCAGCAGTGCCATTGGGATGAGCCTTGTTAGTGCCAATCTCCCAAATTGGCCACATTGCGCTGAAATTCAGCAACTACAAGCACACAGGCAGGAAAGGTCCTCTACTATGAGTGAAATTAGTATATAAGAGCCCTCTTTCCACGCCAAATGTTGTTCATCATCATCAATTATATTACAGTCAATCAGTTACGCCGTGTCCTGTCCTATTTCAGTTACTCTGCCTGTTTGCCTGTTTTATTTGTGGTGTTCCTCTTAAATCAACCATTCTACGTGTCCAGCTCCTGCGCAGAAACCTTCCAATCTACCCAGCAGCTCTACTTCACCCCCTACGTGGCTTTTTGGCTTGAAAGAAGCAATAGTGAGTACTTCTTTCATCCTTCTGTCCCCATTCTGGTTCCTTAATTGGAAAAGCACTTTGGTACCACCTTCTGTTACGCAGAAACCCATTGTTTGCTTAATCAGATACCACCCTGCTTTGCAGATCTCTGATTTAGAGGGCACCTACAAACACCCCTGCGCCAGCAGGCCCCTCTATAAAAAAGAATTATATTCTTTTTATCTTTCTTTACTACTTTTCTACGTGAAATTACCCCTACTTTACCCTCATTTGCACTCTTATCACCTTGTGTAGCTAAAAGGTACTAGCCCTTGGCATCACAGAGGCTGACAATTGGGGGTCTGGCCGGGAAATTATCAATACTATCCGTGATAATTAACTCCTGGCACCTACTCTTTTCTACATTTGCTTCTCACTCACGCAAAATTAACCAAACCCTTTAAATAATTATTTTAAATTGTTTCAACATCATTATTCATTCTTCTGAAACATATTAACCTTAAAAACTTTTCTCTTTACATTAGAGAAATACCCAAACCTTCATCTATAGCTTACTCCAAGCGTAAACTTCTCCTGCATAAACAATAAAGGATACAGTAAGTTTAAACCCATCATTATTTCTTTCAAAAAGGCGTAAATTAATACTGAAGTCTTTAAAAAACAGAATATGCCTGAATACACTTCATTATTTTCTACAAGGAACCTTTCAACAACATTAAACAAGGTCCATATTCCTTATGAATGGTTAAGTTGCAGAGATCAACTTATAAAAGAAACAACCAGGCATACTGAAGGATTCATCAATGTTCAACAGCCTTTGTATATGGTTGTAGAAACAGAACACGAAAATGCCTTTTGGAATTGTAGAAAGAAAACCATCCACCACATTCTATCCACTACTACTTATACCCCTGATGGAGACTTTTACTATTTTTCAGTAGATAAAAAATATGTGTTAAATCAGAAACAGCCTGGACTCGAATAAATCAGTTCTTAGATGTAGAACCCACTCTCCTCCTCTTATCTGCAGACACATGCTTAATTGATAAAGTAGAATATTTCTCTGCTAAAAATTTCTATGTAAATGACCACCCCAGCATTGTTCTATGATCATATCTTCATTGTACTAAATTTCATTTTTTTACCTCTTCATGAATGCATTTTGTTGGCAAAAAATATAAACATTAGACTTTTTCTCATAAATTTGTTTGCTGCGCAAAAAATATCAAAAATTAGAACTTTTCTTCATAATTCTTGTTTTGGGCGCAAGAAAAAACCATTCAGAACATACTGAAGATTAGAGGCTTATTTTACGCTTTGTATAAAAATGAGCAAAAAAGTGACTCCTCTACCTCTGACACAGAAGTCACTCCAGATTCCATCCACAATGGAGAGTCTACGCCAAGTAACAGCCATGTAATGTGGTGGGCGCACCAAACTGACCTGCTCCACCACTTTTACAATTAGTGGACCACAATTGATATATATACCCTCCAGTTGAGGTTGCGG